>JAPWDM010000028.1:1035000-1185000 GCA_035578155.1 Brachynemurus nebulosus
AAGCCCTTAAAAGTATTATTAGAAATACTTTTAAGGGCTTTTTAAATAACTAAATATTTAATAATAATTATATATTATTATTATTTAACAATGGCTAATACTAATTTAACCTATTAACTTTTATTTTATGTAGATTAATGTTTTTAACAATAAGTGTTACCAATTTAACCTATTAACTTTTATTTTATGTAGATTAATGTTTTTAACAATAAGTGTTACCAATTTAACCTATTAACTTTTATTTTATGTAGATTAATGTTTTTAACAATAAGTGTTACCAATTTAACCTATTAACTTTTATTTTATGTAGATTAATGTTTTTAACAATAAGTGTTACCAATTTAACCTGTTAGCTAATTTTATCTATTATTTATAGATGATAAAAAAAGGAAAACTATTGACAACAACACATGGCGTTCCATAACTGGTCACCCATGAAAGTACTTACCATGCCCGATGTTGCTTAACTTCGGTGATCGAACGAGAACCGGTGTTTTCAACATGGTATGATCGTTGTCTGATTGTGGATACGATATTTGTAAAAATATATAGTTTTATAAGTAATACCAGTAATAATAATGTATAATTCTAATTTCATTTATTAATAAATATTTTTTATTACTGTACTTAAAAGCTTTTTTTTTATTTTATATTTACCTCTAAATATACTTTCCACATCCAATTTATCCTATTAATTATCCATCCAATATATTCTTTATATTCATAAGTTTTAAATGTTGTATAATAATATAAAAATAATACTTTATATTTCTTAATATATTTGTTAGTGAATAAAGGGTAAATAATATATAATAAAACATTATTTTTAATTTTATAATTTTTATTTTGAAAATAATATCTACATAATTAAAAAACTTTATTATTCAATTTTTATTTATAATATATATTTAAGTTTTTATATTTATATTTATCGTTGCTCAAATTACCTCGTACAAATTTCATTGCCCAAATAACCCCGGTCTACCGTATACAATTTTTATTTATAATATATATTTAAGTTTTTATATTTATATTTATCGTTGCTCAAATTACCTCGTACAAATTTCATTGCCCAAATGACCCCGGTCTACCCTAATTTTAAAAAATTTAAAAAAAAAAAGAATATAATTTTTTAACAAATGAAATACATACATATTAAGTAATTTAAAAATGTTATTAAAGTCACTGTTTATTTATAAATTAGGAATTTTGGATTTTTATTATTTATAAAATAGAAATTTTGGATTTATTTGGAAAGAAAAAATATCTTCATAAAAGTCTTCCAGTTTACTATTTAAGTTCCTTTTTTAATATTTAAAAATAAAACACAAAGGCAATTGGCGGATAAGCATGGATAGAAATGCCCTCGTACGAATTGTGTTGACTTTTTCCCTGTTAACTGCTATCGGCACAAAATTGAAATTTACTGAGATTCAGCCCTTAAAAACTTAAAACCTTTTTTTAAAGCCCCGATCAACCGGACACTCATCATCAGTTTTGAAACCACCAAAATTACAAATCGCTTGTGGACTTTCAATTACATTTCGCTTGTAGACACTCAATACCGAAGATGAAAGGAAAAATTCGACTTCCGTGATGGGGCTCCGCTGCTCACAGCGTTTTTTATGTAATACAAATTATTTTCAATTTTTTTTTTTAATTGAATAACTTTGTTTCATTTCTCATCTATACTTTAAATATACCTTTGATATAGAATTTTCTCTCTTTCATATCTTAGACACCATGTCGCTAACATTAACGTTAAGTGGTGACTCATCTATATTAACGGTTGAATATTTTCCACCCATCGATTTACCGGGTGATTATGTGTGCGGGTTGGTCAGTTTTGAAACATACAACGCAGTGCCAAATATCGACGAAACAAATAATTTATTTCATTACGGTAATGATGATGAAGTGAAATGCATCGAGATACCTGTTGGCAATTATGATCTGGAAGATTTGGAGTTTCAAATAGAAGATCGGGTACTAGAGAAGAGAAAACTGGGTGATAGCCCGCAACTTATACTTCGTGCAAATAACAATACGCTAAAAAGTGAAATAAAATGTACGGAAACAATTCATTTCGATCAAGAACGAACAATTGGCTCACTACTTGGCTTCAGTAAGCGAAAACTTGCGGCTGGTCATTACCACTATTCGGATAAACCAACGAATATCATGAAAGTGAATCTGATACAAATTGAAGTATCACTGCTATTCGCTGTTTCTAAATGCGTTTGGAAACAGCGACGAAATTCGAATCTTTTGTCAAAATCAAGATCTGAGCCTGCTACCGCACGAAAGTTGTCTGTATGTGAAAGGACAATTGCTGAAGAATGATAAAACAGTATCGACTACAGCGGAATTATCCAACAATTCATTGGCGTACCTGTTTGAAGAAATTCGATATGAACTGAACGATGTGGAAATCGATCAATGCAAGCACGTTGGATCGATAACAACATTAATCAATTATTTGGCATTAAACGAAAATGAAAGCAAACTACTCTACAACGCCGAATGGTGTCCGGGTGAAACAATTAAAGTAACGGAAAAAGGCTACTTCAGTTTCTGTCTACCATTGGCGCGGATGTTTGGATTTCTTAACCATTACAAGAAAGTTATCATCAATGCGAAACATCAACTAATTCTGACTCGAGCTCGGACAGATCATGATGCAGTTATATCACCAGCGGATGATGTCACTTCCATATACATAAAATTCAGTGGATGGTTCCACACGTTACAGTTGCAGGGTTTTCATGGGTCACAAATTCGGCATGCACAGTAACTATTATTACTCTAATTGCACTGAAATCTATAGTAAATCAAATATGGTTAAATTTCCAAATACCGAGTGAAAAGGGACTACTAGTGAGTTAGATATCGACATATAATGACATTTTGCGGTAGTTGTTTAGTTACAGTAAAATTTTTCAAGAAGCTCTAAAACGTAAAATATACGTGAAAATTTTCTGGTGTGGAGCAAATTTTCATATTTTAAAAATGATCACAATGCTTCCATTTCTTTAGTAGTTTCTGAAGAAATATTTTAGATAACTTTATAATTTAAAGTTAGTTATCTATTTGATTTTAAACAGAAAAGTTCACCCGGAAAAAATAACTCTAACATAATTTTGTTTCTAAGGAAAAAAAGCCACCTAATTTTATCTCTATTATCTTTCTTCCAGCTTGGACTTTTAATAGTGAAAAGGGATAACAAGATAAGCATTGGAAATTGGCCCCCATAGCCGATGTCTGTAATAATATATGTAGTAATATTGGTACCCCAAGTGATTACCAAATATAGGGTCATTGACCCTTAACCTTGATCTGTTCTTGAGATATTAACCAATATATGTGTGAGTGCTGTAATTTTTCAAACTCAATTTTCTCAAAAACTATAACACCTAGGAAAATAAAGTCAACGCCAAAATTTAAGTAATACTTGGGATTATATTATATAATTTTTTGACATTTTCCTCTAAATTCTGAACGTTCAAAATAATTGCATAAAAAATATATTTTATTTTTTAATACGGTTCTAGTATACTTACACCTTCAAAAAAAAAATAATACAGAATATCGTTTACCTTATGTACTTACAGCATACTAAATTTCATCAAAATCGAAGATGCGCTTTTTGAGTAATAAATAATTTATTGAGTATATGGTATATATTAACCGTAGAAAAGAGTGCTTAAAAATAATGTATAAAACAAATTTTAATTTTTTGGTAAATTTCTAGTATATTTACACCGTTCAAAAAAATTGAGTATATTGTTTAGCCTATCTACTTATCCTACATCAAAGCTCATCAATTCATCATAATAAAAGATGCGCTTTTTGAATAATACAAAATAATTGACTTATCAAATATATAGTAAGTAATAACAAATAATATTTTCTAATTGTAGGAGCTGTGTATTTTTTCTTTTTACCTATTAATAATTTGAATCACCGCAATCACTATTTTCATTTATAAGCACATTAATTGAATCATTTAAAAATATTTTTCGTAATATTTCAACTGACTATAAAATGTGAGATAAATATTTCGCATATCCTAAATAATACTGTAATAACTGTAACTATTCGTGTTTATCATTGATAGAATTCATTACATTTATTTAATTGATCAAAATAAATCTATTGGTATTTCAAAAGTTCTACTTTTTGCCTGACTTTCATTTAACTTGTTTAATTTAAAGGAATTGTTGTCTGATAAAAATAAATAGATGGAACTAGTGTAGTGATTATAAAAGTGTTCGTATCTAGGATATCTGGTTACTAATTAAAAAAATAAAAATTGAACATTAATAATAATAAATAGAATAGTTGAATAATAATTGAAGCGAGATTAAAAATGTAATGTTGTAAATTTCTGTTCATAAATAAAAAATAGTATAAAAACAAGAAGAAGAAAATAAATTTAATATTCAAGATCATGACCTCAACAGGTTGTGGGCCCGGTACCCCAAAATAGAAGAATTAAGAAAAAGGAAAAAATATTAAAATCAGAAAACTAAAAACCAGAAAAAAAATTCAGAAAAACTAAAAACTAGAAGGGAAAAAAAATAAGATAAAATCAGAAAAGAAAAAAAAAAAAGAAAAACCAGGACGAAAAAAAAAATATCAAAATCAGAAAAACTAAAAACCAGAACGGAAAAAAATATAAAAAAAAATCAGAAAAACTAAGAACCAGAACAAAAAAAAAATAAAATAAAACAAAATCAGCAAAACTAAAAACCAGAACGGAAAAAAATAAGATAAAACAAAATCAGAAAAACTAAAAACCAGAACGGGAAAAAAAAATAAGATAAAACAAAATCAGAAAAACTAAAAACCAGAACGGGGAAAAAAAATAAGATAAAACAAAATCAGAAAAACTAAAACTCAGAACGGGAAAAAAAAATAAGATAAAACAAAATCAGAAAAACTAAAAACCAGAACGGGGAAAAAAATAAGATAAAACAAAATCAGAAAAACTAAAAACCAGAAAGACATAAAAAAACAAAAAAAAAAAAACAAAAAAAAATAAAATTAAAAAAAGGTGTGAAAAATAATCTTAAAAAGAAAATGAGTGAAGAAGAGATCAAAATTGAAAAATTAACAAACAGTGAAAGTTTTTTAATGTGGAAATTTTAACTAAATATAGTATCTAAAAGCATCAAAATTAAATGAAGTTATGTCACTGGATAAAGATGCAGTAGAAGGAAAGGCTGAATATATAGCAAAAGATGCAAAAGTTTAGAAAATTATTATAAATTCCATAGACAGAAAGCTCAAAGGACATATAATAGGATATAATACTGCACTAGAGATGTGTACAAAGTTATGTCAGAAACTTGAAGAAACAGAAGAAAGAAACAAATCCTCACTGCTACAAGAGATTTTTTTTTTAATTTTAAACAAGAAAATCGTCCGCTAACACAGATAATTACAGATAGTGAAAACCTAAGACTCAGACTTAATAATTTAGGACAAAGAATAGATGATGAGATGGTTATGTCGAAAATATTAACTTGCTTGCCAAGTAAATTAAATTACTTTGTGACAGCTTGGAAGTCCATACCTGATGAAAAGAAAACGTTAACTAATTTGACAAATCGATTACTTACAGAAGAGAGTCGAATTGTAGATAATATGTATATAAGAAGACAAACAAGTTGAATTTAGAGCTGAGAAAAAAAATGTATAATAAAGTGTTTTAAGTGCAATAAAAATGGGCATATGAAAAAAGACTGTAAAATGTGTGGCATATGTAAAAAATATAATCATGAAGAAAAGAACTGTAAATTTAAATTTAAACAGTGTTCTATATGTAAGAAAACAAACCATAAAGAAGAAAATTGCTATTTTAAGAATAGAAACAAAGATAAAAATGATAAAAATAAAGAGAATGTAGTATTTTTTACAAATTGTGGACAAGAAAATATTCAAGAAAATCTTAAATTTGTTGTAGATTCAGGATGTACGGCTCACATGATAAATAATATTAATATATTAAATAATTTCCAGCAGAAAAATTCTAAAATTTCAACTGCAAATGATGAGCAAATGAAAGCTCAAGGTCAGGGGACTGTGAATGGAATGGAATGCAAGCTAACAAATACGCTTTTAGTACCAGAACTTGCTCATAATTTATTATCAGTAAATGCAGTAACAAATAATGATGGTATGGTTATATTTAAAAAAGACAAAGTGGAAATATATAAAGATTCAGAATTAATATTAGCTGGAAATAAAGAAAATGGATTATCATAGTAAATATACAACAAAATAAGGAAGAAGAAAAATCATTATTGTCAGTAGAAAATGGAACAGCCTGGGAATGGCACAAAAGACTAAGTCATCCAGGAAGTTCAATATTATAAATGCTACTACCTGCAGTAGAAGGAATAAAAATACAAGGATCTAAAAAGTTAGAAGAACAATGTGAAATATGTATAAAGTCAAAACAAGCAAGACTACCATTTAGTGAAAACAGAATTAAAGCAGAGATCCCACTACAACTAATTCACACAGATGTATGTGGCCCATTTGAAACTAAAACTTATGATGGAAATAATTATGTACTTTCAATAATAGATGACTGTAGTAATTTTACGAAGATTTATTTGATTAAACATAAAAGTGAGGTAAAAGAATGCCTGAAAAATTATACTGAAGAAACAGAAAGAGAAAAGAATGGAAAAGTATCATGTATAACATGTGACAATGGAGGTAAATATACCAACATTGAATTTAAAGAATGCTGTAAACAGAAGGGTACAAAACTAGATTACACAGTCCCATATACACCTCAATTAAATGATAAAGCTGAGAGGCTAAATCGTATGTTATTAGAGAAAACAAGAGCATTACTCTTTGATTCCACTTTAAATAAAGAAATGTAGGGTGAAGCAATGTACTGTGCTGTATATATTCTCAATAGATTGCCAAGTAAAACTCTAAGCAACAAAACACCTTATGAAATGTGGCATGGTAGAAAACCTAACATATCTAACATACAAAAATTTGGTTCAACTGTTTATGCTAAACAATAATTACAACCAAACATAAAGAAATTAGATCCACGAAGTAAAAAGTTAATAATGGTTGGATATACGAATAACGGATATAGATTGTGGAATATGAAAGAAAGAAAAATATAAATAGCAAAAGATGTAATAATTAATAAAAATAGTAAAATAAAAGGAGAAAATGAAATGAAAGACAACGTGAAAGGCAAGAAAAGAATAGATTATATACATGATGAATATGAAGAACAAGTAGAAAATGGATATGAAAAGGAATCGTATGAACAATCGACAAATGAAGAATACAATGATATTATAGAAAATGAAACTAATATTGACACATCTACAAATGATACTGATATTAACATATCCACAACAGAAGGAGAAGAAATTGACGAAGATATGGAAGAAAACGACGCTAAAGCAGAAGAAAACGCACCAAGAAAAAGTACTAGAATAAAACAAAAGCCAAATTATCTAGAAGATTATGAATTGCTTTCTTATAACGAAGTAATTACGTCTGAAGAAAAGGAAAATTGGGAGAAGGCTATAAATTCGGAGAAGGAATCATTACAAAAGAATAATACTTGGGAAATAGTAGACAAAGAGGAAACTGAAGGAAAGAAAATACTTTCAAATAAATGGGTATTCTGTATAAAAGAAATGGTACTTACAAGGTTAAAAAAAAATTAATTTATGTGTGTTAGAGTGTTTAAAACCAGTGTATTATATTTTTAATTTTTTTTTTAAATATAAAAAAAAAAATAAAAAAAAAATAATTGAATTTAAAAATAGGAGAAGGTGTTGGCTGATAAAAGTAAATAGATGGAACTAGTGTAGTGATTATAAAAGTGTTCGTATCTAGGATATCTGGTTACTAATTAAAAAAATAAAAATTGAACATTAATAATAATAAATAAAATAGCTGAATAATAATTGAAGTGAGATTAAAAATGTAATATTGTAAATTTCTATTAATAAATAAAAAATAGTATAAAAACAAGAAGAAAAAATAAAGGGTCTAGCAGGTTAAGATAGGGTTTGCAGCCCCAGAGAGGCCTATTAAAAATAAGTTATGTTGCGATATCGGTGAGTAATAAATATACCATTGACACCTATTTTAGCCTCTGATCTCTGTGCGTTCTTGAGATAATTGACCATATATATGCTAGGGCGGGTATTTTTCGAATTTTTTTTATTCCGAAACTATTACATCCAGACTGATAAAACCGAGACTGTTTATTAGGTAGTACGTTGTGCTATATCCTTTATTTTTTACAGAATTTTCTAACAATTTCTACCACCTAAGAAAATTTAAAATAAAAAATTCTTATTTTTTTCCATAGTTCTCGGAGAGGTACAATCACAGAAAAAATATATAATGTAGCCTTAGTATGTCTACTCGTATCACTAAAAAGTGCATTCAGATCAGAAGGGTGCAACACTTCGGAAAAAAATAATATATCCTTATGCCCGCTCTAGAGTACTCACCACTTCATATCTCTCTTTCATATAAACTTGCTTATAAATATATAATCAAGTAGTAGTTACAGTTGATTTCCATCTAAAACGAAAGGATTTTTATGAGTGACGAGTGTATGAGGTAAGGGAGGTATATATACAATACCATATGCACGATTGATATATAGATTATATAGAGTAAATGTACGGTGTGGGTTAATATGAATGATTACTCTATTACATAAACAACCGTAGCTCACTCTTTGTCTAAGCACAATAGATACTACAGGTACCACAGATCTGCTGCAGTATTGGATCGCACCCTTCTGGTATCTATGGTGTCTAAACAGAGTTTGTTTAGACACCATAGAAACCATATCTATGTTTATATAACTTATTGGTATACTATACACTGTATACGAACTTGTTGACGTGTTATAGCATCGTGTTGCAGTTAATGAAGTTTTACTTGAGGCTGCACAGCACTATAACCGTCTACGTGTTAAAAGTGCAGCAAATGCTCCGAATTACAGTGAATATTTACAAAAATAATAAATAAGTTCAAGAACTTGTTATTTATCCATTATTATATGGAATATTAATTGATTAATTGTTGTAATATGGTTATGATTAGTCTCGGTAACTATCCGCACTGATAATTACATGAATATTTTCTGTTGTGAATATATTAAATAATTACTCATCCGTAAACTGGCGGCATTCAACGCATTGTCACTTTAGTCATGTCTATGTGAATTTTAATATCTAGAGTAAGATATAGATGGGTTATAAGCAATATTTTTTTTGCTCTTGTGGCATCCATGTTAGTGATTCCCTTTATAGCTCCTATTAATTGGCGTACAAGCAACAATGATGGACATAATCGTTCCTTCTCTTACTTTCATATTTTGTACAGTCGATACATTCTTATTTTAAACATCCAAGAATTCAACTTATTTATATAATTTTATATCACTCATATAAATAGACAACAATACTGTTGATTACACTATGAAAATCTATTTTTTCCCGTATATTCGTTGCTTATTAATCTACACATGACAAATATACTGATACATGTATAGGTGATAAGTTTTGTTTTAGTATTGATATACCTTGATCTTACTTCCAGTTTAATATGTTGCCCCCTGTTATGACAAAATACTACTTGAGATTACATTGTGCAACCACCTTTCTCGTATAGTACGTCCAGCACAAGTATTATTTAGTATATTCATAATAGAAAACAATACATTTTCTTCTAAATAGAATCGATCCATGATATTTATATCCCAATCTATCCCTCTCTATTTCCCTTAATCGTTCGCATTAGTCCACACCATAAATTATATACATACTCTATATAATCTATATATCAATCGTGCATATGGTATTGTATATACATATACCCTCCTTACCTCATACACTCGTCACTCATAAAAATCGTTTCATTTTAAATGGAAATCAACTGTAGCTACTACTTGATTATATATTTATAAGCAAGTTTATATGAAAGAGAGATATGAAGTGGTGAGTACTCTAGAGCGGGCATAAGGATATATTATTTTTTTTTCGAAGTGTTGCACCCTTCTGATCTGAATGCACTTTTTAGTGATAAGAGTAGACATACTAAGCTACATTATATATTTTTTCTGTGATTGTACCTCTACGAGAACTATGGAAAAAAAAATAAGAATTTTTTTATTTTTAATTTTTTTAGGTGGTAGAAATTGTCAGAAAATTCTGTAAAAAATATAGAATATAGCACAACGTACTGCCTAATAAACAGTCTGGGTTTTATCAGTCTGGATGTAATAATTTCGGAATAAAAAAATTTCCAAAAATACCCGCTCTAGCATATATATGGTCAATTATCTCAAGAACGCAGAGAGATCAGAGGCTAAAATAGGTGCCAATGGTATATTTATTACTCACCGATATCGCAACATAACTTATTTTTAATAGGCCTCTCTGGGGCTGCAAACCCTATCTTAACCTGCTAGACTTTTTAATATTCAAGATCATGACCTCAACAGGAATTACTGTCAGTTTATATTCTAAAGATGACAATAATTGTGTTACAGTTTCGTTTTTAGAATTTCCTATATAATCGCCTTTTCTACCAATTGAGTCAGAATTGTGATTTAATTAAATCTCAGCGAAATACAACTTATTGTGGTTATTTCAGTATATAATCATTTTATGAGAACAGAAAATATGCGTGATAACAAAAACATTGACAGACAAACAAAATATCGTAAGAATTATTTTTTGAAAACAAAAAAATATTTTGATACTTCATTTTAATGAATTTTTTAATATTTTAATCATTATTTAAGTAGAGGCTAGGTAAACACTGCAAACAAGAAAAAAAATTAATTTAAAAAGTATTCATATTTCATTTTGGTATGTATGAGAATTCAAATAATATTGCAAAACCAAGTAATAAATTTATTAACAAAATTATAAAGGGCAATATCTACTATTGCGGAAGATATGTATATTTTATATCCCAAAATGCAACAAATAGTGTAAGGTGAAAGTTCTACAATTAACAAAGAAATAATAGGTACTGAGTGACACTTACCGACTGCAATTTATAATGAAAATGATTATTAAAAATATTGTCACCACTAAAGTAATTTACCAATAAACCAATTTAATTCATAACAAGATCATTTTAAATCAATTATTTATAGTATTTGTTTTGTCAAAAAAAAAAAAAAAAAACTAACGCATTAAAGTATTCGACAGCACTTGATTTAATTGAGTGTCGTTTAATTATTTGATCAGATTATAAAGACAGAATGACAAATCGAGAAAACTACACAGGTAAGGAATCAAATCAACTAAAAACTTTCTTTTAAGAGTCGAAAACTTTGGTCGGCACTGCCACCACAATTGCTAAGATTTTATGAAAACTACTTGTATCACTTCCTTTTCACTTAAATAAAGAATAGTTAGAGCGGCCTATTCATCAACTGATGTATTTGTCACGAATAAGTACATCTGATTTTCTATCAATTCGCTTATCACTTCTATATTATATTAAATACTGCTATTCAACAAAGTATTTGCATTTAATAATAACAGTAGTACAATAACGGAACCCAACAACACTAGAGCTTTAGAGAACTGTTTTTATATCATACTTTGAATAGAACGAAACTACTCGATTAACGCACGGCAGCAAACCTAACGAACGAACGCCGAATGACGACGGACAAAACGACGAAACCCGGAGTTACACAGCATTAAATGTAACTTACAATGATCCTGTATTTTGCTACTCTCATGTATATAATATGGTATTTGCTATAGTATAACATAACATTATATACTATACAGTTTCGTATTGACGTCAGAAACCATCATAACGAATTACTTGAACGGGTAAATTCGTATACGTAAGAACTGCATCTATAGTATAAATGTAGCAACGATTCTGATCGAAATGATTTCATTTTTACCATAACACCAGATACAATTTTCTTGAATATTACAGGCAAATTGTGCAAAAATGAAAATGGGAGGAATTATTGTTATATTATTTGTTGGTTTTATTATAGGTATGCATAATAATAGAAATAATAGAATCCGTTCTGATTTATTTGCTTACTTTTTTTTGAAAATTGCATTAAGCCCTTTCAATTTGACACAAATTTTTAAAATATTTCAAAAATCATTAATCTTTTATTAAAACTGGTTTTCAAGTATACTTACCTACTAATTTAGTCGGTTGTACTATCACATCAGTGGCCAAAATTATTGCAACGTAATTTTTTTTTTTGTATAATATTATTTTGTGCATGGTACTAACTAATAAAAAATCATGCTCCACCTAGCAACCTAGTTAGATCATTTTTAAATCAAAATTGTTTATATCTACCAATAGAAAAGAGTATCATTTTCGCATTTTTTGAATTTTTTCATATTCTATGGTACAATATAATTAATTTCTTTATTTCTTCCCATGAAACTGATATTTTCAAAGGTATAAATTTTTTTAAGTATGGTTCATTTCAGTTAAATGTAACCATGCTTCGTCACTTTGAATTTAAATAATTTCCATTTTTTTGGCTTTATCTCTTTTATTATTGCCTTTATGTAAATTTTAAATTTGCAGTTTATTTTTAGAAGAGAATAGAAGATTGATTCGTTTCGAATATAAGAATTATTTAATTTTTTAACGAAAACTCATGATCAATTGTATCTGAAATGAGGTATATAGAAAATATTACGATGTAACTTGACTTTAATTATAAGTACAGTCGAACTAAAGTTATAATCGAATGCTTGTAAAAAACGGGTTCGTAAAAATTCATACATATTTATTGTACTACTATTTACTTTTTTTATTTCTTTACAGTATAAAAGAAGTTCGTTAATTTGCTTTGAACTTTTTTATTGTCTCTTTCTTGTGTTATTGTTTTTCGAAAAAGACTCTTGGCCCGAAGTTTTTCTATGCATTCAAAAGCTATTGAGTATGTTGGAGGCAGTTCAGCCTGAAATTCTTCACATTTGTCGTTTCTGTTGTCGCTTTCATTATTTTTTTCATCTATTTTATCTTAAATTTCAGCTACGATAGCTTCGGGAGTAGGCCTTCGGGATTTTCCAAATCGTCTACTTTAGCCTTACGGAAGCAATTGGCAATGAATGTAGATGTAACGTTTTTCCACAAATCCATCGCTCATTAACCATACCACTTTGAGTACATTTAAATTCAAGTTGTTCCTATTTTTTATCTTCTATCGCGAACTACCAAATCACCTAGTTACGAAAGTTTGATTTAGAACTACTGATGACTTCTTTTGGTCGATAAGCTGAACAATACTTGTACAATGCGTTGCTAGAAATTCAATTCTGATAAAGTTTGACGAGCGTAAAGTTTTTAAAGTTCGTCCAGTAGTTTTTGCGTGATGTGTGCACATACTCCAAATTGTTTTTGTATTATTCCATGAGAATAAGACATTTTCCCGCAATAAAATGTCTTAACGCAGGTAATAAGTTATCACCACACCAAATTTCATTGAAACCCATTCAATAGTTTTCGCGTGATACGTACACACGCTCAAAATGGATTTGGTATTTTCCTGTAGGAATGAGACATTTCCCCCAAGTAAAAAAACATCCTAGATGTTGACCCAGGTAATAAGTTATCACCACACCATATTTCATCAAAATCCGTACTGTAGTTTTTGTGTGATGCATACACAGACAGACAGACAGACAGACAAAAAATATAAAAATTACTATTTTTAAACTGTTAACTATCTACAGTACCAGTATCATACAATCTTTGTAAAATATCCCATGTACAAACACTCTCTCCTTACACTTCTATTCTATGTATAGATGATACAAATAATTTTTTTTTTCACACTGATTATTAGTAATAAAATGTGTGAATAAAAATAATCACTTTTGACCTATTAACATTCCTTTGATGAATAAAACCAATAAAAATGCCGCCTGTCGCAGTATTCTGCAAAACATAGCGAATTTCCAAAGATTAGATACTGGCGGATTTCATATAACAACCTATATCCAACCAAAAGTATTTTAGCTCTTTAACAGAGAAAAAATTTTCAAAATCGGTTGAGTATTTAATTTTTGCCGCTTTTGAGTCCCCAGGAACCTGGCATCTCATACAATATAATACATATCCATTTAAAAATGTTTATCGTTTTAACGGTAAAGAAATTTTCAAAATCGATTGAGTAGTTTATTTCTGGCACTTTTGGGACCCCATGACCCTGGCGGACTTCATATAACATAACCAATATCCATCTAAAATGACTTAAATCTCTAACAGTGAATAAATTTTTGAAATCGGTGATGACGCGTACCTAGAAAGTTAGTTGTTTTTTTATTTTGAAAAATAAAAAAGATGTAAATATCGTTATTGTATTAACAAATGCAACGAATCATATTTTGCGAAGAAATTCAGCAAACTTCTAATTTTTTTTCAAAAACTAGTTCACGTACAAGGAAACATTCCGAGTGTCCCTCTCTGATTTCAATAATATCGACATATATTATTCTCTGTCGAAATCTAAGGGACCCGTATTTTTTTTATGTACGGAAAATTAGTCTCTTAAGGAGGGAGTTCAAATAAAAAAGCAACTTTTTTATTTATGATTTTTTTGCTTGTTGAATTTTTTTTTCAAATTAGGGAGGGTTTCAAATAGAAAATTTTGTTTTTGAAACATTCATTATTCTTCCCTGTGGGGGGAGGAGGCCCTTTTTCAGAAGTTTTTAAGCGTTTACAAGGAACGCCATATCTCAAAAAGTAATTAATGTTTTTTAAATATTTTTTCATTATTTTATTCCTAAAGGACCTGTGCATAAAGCTGAGTATGAGTTTCAGGTAATTTTAAAAATTAACTATAAAATTGTAATCTCAAACTTCTAAAAATTATAAAACCCAATTTTTTATTAAAAAAAAAATGTTTAAAAATAGTTACAATTGTTCAAATGGAAAAAGCATACTCCACTTTATGCGCAATATGTTTATGAACAAAATAAAAAAAAATTGAGTCTCTATCTTTTCTAGTACTTGAGATATGATTTTCCTTGTCGGGAAAAACACAACTTTCGGGAAACGGTAAAAAACAAAAATAATAACAAAAGAAGCGGTTTACTCATTGTTTATTAAAACTCTCCAGCCCCATACATTGTCCCCTCTTGTTCCTTTTTCTTTCTTTATCATGAAAAAAACTCTTGAATTTCTACTTGAAAAAAAATTTTTTTGGTCATGTTTTATATATCACCGTGTTTGTAAAGAACCACAGAACAAAATAAAAACAAAAAACGAGATTCGAAAAAAATTAGTTTATTAGCCGTTTCTGGCATGAACTCCTCCCTTAAGGGGAGGTTTACCCGAGAGTCCTTAAAAATTATGTATTTTTCTAGAATTTTTTTCTCAAGAATGGAAGTAGATATCAATATCAAATTTTGTGCACATATTTATTAAGTATTAAACTACACAAAAAAATTTTTCAAGGAAAAATATTAAAAAGTGTCCATTTTATAGATAGTGCAATGTGACGATCCGAAAATCCAATGCCTTGTTGGTGGACATCCTAGCGTCGGTAATAAACCACCGAAATCCAAAAACAAAAAATATTTATAAAATATTAAAATATATGAAGAGTACCGGCACCTCTACCTATAATATCAATAAATTGCTGAAAGAAAAAGAAATGGCGGATGTTTGAACTTTTGATTACGATTTTGCCTTATTTTTCGCTCTTTAAAGTAAATTTAAAAAAAAAAATATTGAAAGTGTATCGAACTTAGGTAGAGGTGCCGAAGAATTGAATTATCTTTAAAATAAAAAATTAAAAAAAGGATCCATCGAATAATTTTTGAGTTATCGTGTCCACCAGTTCCAAAAATGTAGTTCCGAGATATTATAAAATATATTATATAAAGAAACGTATTTTCAAAATTTTATATTTAATACTCATTATTGCGTGAACTACGTTTTTTGAATTTTTTTTAATAGAAAGCTGGATTCGGTTAATGTGCAAGAATCTTGTTTTTAAATTATTTTCAGTAAAATCACTTTGGGAACATATTTTACACATAATTTGCTATCAATTTCGGCAAAAAAAAGATCGATTTTTTTATCAAATCTCAAGTAAACCTTCCCTTAAATTACTTTCAGCAAAATCACTTTGGAAACATATTCTACACATAATTAGCTACCAATTTCTGCAAAAAAAAAAAATCGATTTTTTTTTGACGACTCTCAAGTAAACCTCCCCTTAAGGGGTGAAATCACCCTTCAAAAATTGGGGTAAAATTTTAATTATTCAAATATCTTAAAAATGGTAAGATATAGAACAAAAGTTTAAATTGGTGATGTTGCTCTTTTTAAAGAGCTACCGTCAGTTAGGGCGAATCCGGAGGATTTTTTCAGTTTTTGGCAATAAATTGTTTAGAGTTAATCGAAAAAATTCTAAAAAAATAATTTAAATCCTTTATCACGAGCATATAGGATAGTAATAAAAATATCAAATAATAAACAAATACTTTCTTTGCAAAATACCGCTTTTATTTTTGAAACTGTGACAATATTGTTTCGAACCATTAGTTCATTTTCAAACAGAATAAAAATTACATTCGATACATGCCCTTATATACTAATTTTATCTACCTATACTTATGAAGGGGGAGTGGTATGTGATGTGGAAGTGGAAGGGATGGGGTTAGTGAGAGGATCCGAAAATCAAGAAAAACAAGATTACATTACATGTGACAAAAAGCAAACAAACACGTGATAAAAGATTAAAATTGAAACTGATAATATTACAGTAAAATACAATTTTAAAGGTTTACATAAATTATAATATTGAAAATAAAGTTGATCTGTAAATATCGGTGTAGTCATTTAAAAGGTGATCGAAGTTATGCTTATTTATTTCTATTGCTTCTACGATTGTTAACTTCTGTCCTTTGTTTGCCTCGTGTAGTACGGTAATTTCCCGTTCTGGTGTGTGTCCTGTGTCAATTAAATGCCTCACAAAAGCAGAGTCGGATTTCTTATTTCTATATGATCTGAAATGCTCTGCTCTCCGGGTTTCAAAGTTTCTGCCAGTTTGGCCGATGTAAAAACTATTACAATCCTGGCAGTTTAATTTGTAGATACCCGATTTTTTAAGTTTATCAATTTTTGTTTTATTACTTAACAAGTTATGTTACTATAGATATTAAACAGTTTTATTACACTATCGAAAAAAGCCGCAGTTTGCCTGCAATCTATGACTCAGATATCTACCAACTCTGTTTTTAGCTTTAGGAACTTCAGAGATAGAGGGGGGAACGATCACTTTTTATAAATTTTGAGCTATATTATTAAAACCACTGGACCAAAAATTATTTTTTAAAAAAAAAAATATATAGTTATTTAGAATCTTTGTAGGTAACTATTTTAAATGATAAGATATTAGTTGAAACTTTTTTTTTCTTTGGACGAAACTGACCGTTCATTTTAATCCAAAAAAAATTTTTATTCTACTTGTTGACTGGCGATGTATGTGCGCATCCACAAAACCTAACATACCAAACTTTAAATTTCTAGGTTACATAGAACATTCGAGGAAAACGTCCGTGATGGACGGACACGAGAGATCATATAAGGATTCCGTTTTTCCTTTTAAGGTGCAAAGCCCTAAAAATGACAATTCTCAATAACGACATTAAGTTCAGTATCCATGTCACTATTGAGAATGCTTTTTTTTGAAGAGATATTAAAATTCGATAATTATGCTCTATACGTATTTAAATTCATAATTAATTCTAGTCTATATGTACACGTATATGATAGCACACGTGTAGAACATCCAGTAAACACGTTGTGTGAATGGAGTTGGTAGCATACAAACAAGGCGTATACCAAGGAGACAGCCTCAGCCCACTTTTATTTTGCATCTCGTTGTTGCTTCCGTCAATCAGCCTGAGGGAGGAACCCGGCTAGTTGTGTGGCGCGGTAGAAAACCGCGAATATAAAGTCACACATTTATTTTATATGGATGACTTAAAACTGTATGGTTCGTCGGAGAGTGATCTCAACTGCGCTCTAAAATTAGTACAAGAATACACGCACGCGATCGGTATAAAGTTTGGACTGGACAAATGCGCGATCGTGCACTGTAAACATGATGTAGGACATGCTCTATACGTATTTAAATTCATAATTAAGTCTAGTTCTAAATAGACTTAAAAAAAATTCTTGATGGTTTACATAGTCTCTATTATTTCAAATTTTCTGCGTAAAAAGTAGGTTATCAGGGCTCGAAAGAAATATAAGTATTACATAAAGTAATATAGGTATATTGTAAAGAACGGGAACTATTTAAAACAAAGACAAAATATAAAAATTTAAAATAAAACTTTTCGTATAGGTAATAACCAGCGTTAAAATAGCACTAACGACGTGTCTGTAATGCTGAAATCGGGGCGCAAACTTCATGGATCTATAAATTTAAACGAGAGTTAATGAGCCGCGCTTCCGTATTATTTCAGATTGTCCACACTTATATTGTTTCAGCGTCAAAAATAAGTATTTTTATCAATTTAGAGTAATGCGCAAACGCAGCTCATTAAAAATCGTTTAAAATCCTGTCTAATTTTAGAAAGTTGAATCGTGCACTAATTTAAATTTTTCGGGTAAAACAATTTTTAAATTTGCCTCGCAAAAGTAATTGTTGAATTGTGTGTTTAAAACATTTTCGCCTCGGAGATCCGAACGATTTGAGCATTAGCGCTACAACCCGAGCACTAATAGTGCTAACGTAGCCCTAATCAACGATATCATTTTCATCATTATAGCTCATGTGGGGGGGGGCAACTTTCGTGAAGTTGCCCCCCCCCACAAATTTTATGCTATAAAATCTGAACCGACAGAGCACTAACGCTAAAATTTGAGCACTAAGCATCACTAACGTAGCACTAACGACTATAAAATTTTCATCGTTAGTGCTGGAATGGGGATGTGGGGTCAACTTCCCGGACCTCCACTTTGGGCTCTTTACACCCGAGGTGGTACATCAATTGTTTTTATTTATCTGTGATATTTTGTTATGCCGCTGTTGTAGCTCTACAGCAGTATTGTTTTATTCTCTTATTGCGCCACTGGACGGCCAGTGGCTGCCCAGTGACGTAATAGATTTTATCTGTGATACCTACCTGTGATATGTCGTTGTGTTTCTAGTCGGTTCCCCCCACTCCGAGGCTCTTTACACCTCGGGTGGAGTCCCAGCGACGGCTTTCAGGCCTTGGTGACCAGACGCTCTGGCTGGCACTTAGCGTACCGTCACCAAGGACTGTCCGCTCTTTTTAAGCCCTGGGATGGCAGGGCTCATCGTTGGATTTTTATATGTGGATGTTTGTCCGTTGTCTATTGCATTTATGTGTTCCTGTCTTTGCGTGTTGTTTTTATCTATCTTTCGTTTTGGCGGCGCATGCCCTTAGTTGGATGACGGCGCCATCCACCGGCAGCAGTACTCTATTTTTAAACAAAAAATAATAATGTGATATGAGGTACCCATAACTTTTGCCCTTGGGACCCGTGCGGAGAATATCCTTCACTGGTGTCGAGGATGCTAAAAAAGTCCCCAGGGGTAGGTTATGCGCAATATAGGAATCTCCGGGTTTCATTAGCCTCTGACTACCCAAGATCGATATCCGCAGCGAAGAGTCGTATCCGTTCCGAAGTGCCACCGTTGTTAACAAAAAATACCGCTCTAGACGAGTAAACCTCGATAATAAATTCTTTATGCTCTCCAGGGGTTTGTTGTATCAGCCGGTTGCCTCGGTGGTCGATTACTATAACAATACGGCGCTCCTGGGGTCCCCGAGCTTAGACCTGGTGCTCCCTAAGTACCAACCCTTATGCATGCGAGCCAACCAGCGCGAAAATGGTTGTCCCTATGACCGGGCTAACTACCCCTAGCAGGTATCTTATAGTTCCTAACGTACGAACTAGAAAGGCTAGTCCTTTCGCGGGTCTTTCGGGTAGGCCTCGTCTCGTTCGCCTGGAGTGGACGGACACCTTGAAGCATGAGCTGCTCATGTGCCGCGTACAAAGTGAGTCAAGTAAGAGAGGGTACATGGCAAGGATGCACGCCATATGGTGTCAAATGTATCCCGAACACTCTAATTTGACGCCACAAAATCTGCGTGACCATGTAGCCCGAATAATTAAATTAAACGTATCAACCGGACATGACGATAATCGAGAAACTCGCGAAGAAGCTGGGCTGCTAAAACTGCGGTGGTGGAAGTTGAACAGGATTCTGCGGTCAACGGTGAGAGCTCGACCGATATTAACATCAACTGGTAACTTATGGTGACAAAATAGTTAGTGAGGCACAGATGGACTTGTTAAAGCCAGCCAACACAGATTCTGTGCTAGAGTCTAATATCAGACCAAGCTTAACTCTCACACAGAATGATGCCGATCTAAATAAATCCTTTTCTGTCTCAGACAGTTTAAGAAAACAATTTCGCGATCATCTCGATACCAGTGTAGACTTTGACAAACGACCACGTCCCAAACATCGACGGATGTATGTAAAGAGCATACATCTGACCCTACTAAACGAAATTTTAGACGATCATCTATCCCCATCCAGTGATCTCACCGATGTCGACAGCGCAATATATGCAGCGATGCGTGTCCTGACCCCATGTACTAAGCAGGAAAAGATTGCAGAGGAAAAGGCACGTGTCCGTATTAAACAAATTGACACCAACGTGAGGGCACTACGACAGCTGGTATCCAGTGTTGCCAGTTGGTGCTATTTAGCGCCAATGGGGCTATTTTTCTTAACCAGTGGCGCTGATATTTCACTCCTTGGCTACTGGTAGCCAACTAGGCTATTTTTTTGTCTCTTAAAATATTAATTTTATGCTTTTATTGGTGTAGAAAAATAAAGTTTGGCAACAAACAACCCAATACATATGAACAATTGATAAGAGTGTGACAACAACACCTTATAGTGTAGTTTTTTTTTTTTTTTTATCTCTGGCACAAAGTTAACATTCCTTTAACAAATATATTTTGTCATTTATTAGATAAGAACCAAATATAGCATTGGAATTCAAATGACTGCTACCATCTTTTTCTATAATGACAATTTAACTTTTTAAACGATTTTTTGAGTTGTCTATCCATCTCTATGGTGTATTGGAATAAAACCGTTAATGTTAAACCGATTAACCGACATTTCTTTGTGAGTTTGTGCTAACAATAAGAGCTAAAGCTACTCGTTACTTTCAATTTAATTATTAATTAGACTTGTTTGTTATGCGTTTTGCATTCTTATCAAATTAAAATGGGTATTAATAAGCACTACCGAGTTGAGTGGGAAAAAGAGGAAACGTTTAAAGGTACGTCCCGCCTTAACTATCTACGCGCCATGATTGGAGCTACATCGGGGCTACATGCGCGACGCGGCCAGGCGGTGCCGAACCAACAAGAACTGGCAACACTGCTGGTACCGCGTATCCAATGTGTGATGGAATATGTTCAAACCAACAGGCGTGTTACGCGAAAGGTACGGACTTTCGCCAAAGAACTACAGTACCGCTATCACACAGTCATTTTATCACACAATCTGTTAACCATCAAACAAACACATTTGGATAAGATACGCGCCCTGGCTCTGGCCAAGAAAAAATTCGCCCAGCGTGAACGGTGCATTCGGGAAAATAAGATCCTTAAATCGTACCCTTCACGCCTGTTTGCATTTGAAAGCCCTGTCGTGCAGCAACCGCCGACGGTCGACGCAATAGAAGATTATTGGCGGGGGATATATGAGACGACTAAACAGACTGACTTGGACTGTATTTTTATCAGCCAGTTTAGATGGTATTGCAAACAACAGCTTGGCAAAGTGCGATCTCATATCATTGTAACATCTATTGTTAAAAACGAGGTCGAACTTGCTTTCAAAGGCAAGAAGAACTATTCGAATTTCGAATAACGAACTTTTGGTGGAAGAAGTTCACTAGTACCCACCGCCACCTTGCCCGTATATTTTTTAATTGGTTATTCGGCTGCGAGCAAATTCCATCATGGCTCGCTGAAGGAAGAACAGTTCGAAAAAAGATACCTTTCACAGCCACAGAACTAGAAACCGATAAGGTGCCTGAACACTGTATACAAAGCGTTCACTTCCATCCTATATAGACGCATCTTGAAGGCGATTGAACCAGTGTGGGATTCGATCTATGAATAATAAGGTTCAAAAAGAGGAATATCGGGTTGCAAAGACAACTTGCTGGTCGACAGATGTATCTGTCAAGATGCTAGACAGCACAAACGGAACCTGAGCATGGCCTGGGTGGATTATCGAAAAGCATTTGACACAACGTCACATGAGCTCATTATCTATTTGCTCCATTGTCTTCCCGAGTCCATCCCGACATTATTAAATATATTGAACACCTGTTTCCACTCTAGAAAATAAGGTTCACAATAACATCCGGTAAACACGTTGTGTCAACGGAGTTGGTAGCATACAAACGAGGCGTATACCAAGGAGACAGCCTCAAACCACTTTTGTTTTGCATCTCGTTGTTGCCCCCGTCAATCAGCCTGAGGGAGGAACCCGGCTACTTGTGTGGCCCGGTGGGAAACCGCGAACATAAAGTCACACATTTATTTTATATGGATGACTTAAAACTGTATGGTTCGTCGGAGAGTGATCTCAACTGTGCTCTAAAATTAGTACACGAATACACGCACGCGATCGGTATAGAGTTTGGACTGGACAAATGCGCGGTGGTCCACTGTAAGCATGATTTAATTTTTATTCACACGCCCAATTAGTGGATGGAAGCATCATAGAACATCTTGATGAAGGAGCGACCTATACGTACCTTGGTGTTGATGAAAGTCACATCCAGGATGTACAGAACATGAAGGCTGCCTTAAGTAGTAAAAAAATAAAAATAAAAAAAATTATGCTGACGTACTGGCTTGGGATAATCAAATGGACGCCTACGGACTTGACAAACATCGAAATCAAGACCTGCGTCCTCATGACCAAATACCGAATTCATCATTCCAAGGCAGCGATAGAACGACTGACGCTACCAAGAGCCGAAGGAGTTCGGGGTTCTCTAGACATAAGGAACATAATAAACAGGTTCGTAAGTTGCGAGAATACTTTTACACCAAAATACACGTATCGCATATCGCACTTATACAACGCAATAATCCAAGCCGACAAGGCATACACACCATTAAACCTTTCACACACAGAAATGCCAGATAGTTTTTGCCCTTTAGTCACGAAGGAGAACAAAATCCAGCAATGGGCCTGCAAGCTTCTACATGGGAGACATCCACCTGATCTTAACCAGAGTAATGTCGACCAACCAGCGTCGTAAATAAGACCATAAATCATAATCGACCAGGTATCACCTTCGTAATGAAAAAAACCAAGACCACCTATCTGATCGATATTGCGGTTCCCCGATACACACAAGTTACAAAAAACACACGCAGTTAAACTGGATAAATATATTGGCCTCGCAGCTGAAATAAAACAACAATGGTAAATGGAACATGCCCACATTGTTCCAATAGTGCTCAGTGCCACCGGGGTCGTTCCACACACACTACACAATAGTTTGAGCCTTTTGGGTCTCCCAAAATATACATAAGTCACTATACCAAAGGCAGTGATTATATACACGTGTCGTATAGTACGAAAGTTCCTCAGTAATTCGAATCCGACTGCGATAAGTGAAAGCACAAAATCTGCTTCTACTCCGTCTGAGGCATCTGCAGTGAGCGAACAACACATTGACATTCATCTTACAGACACACAACACACATGCACAAACTAGTGATGTCGGATGATTAATCGATTAATCGGTTTAGTCGACTAATATTTTTAAGATTTAGTCAGTTTTCAATCGACTATTTTACCCTCGACTAAATGACTAAAATGATCAATTTTTTTAAATTACTAAAAACGACTAATTTCATAATTTTCTTCTAAAACTAAAAACATCAATAACTAAAAAATTATCCATTAGCACGATTTTTCATCTTCCTTTTTTAAAAATAATAATAATAATAATAATAATAATAATAATAATAATAATAATAATAATAATAATAATAATAATAATAATAATAATAATAAAATAAATTAAGGATGAAAAATTTATTCAAATTCAAAGAAAACATTTTTTTATTGAAAGAATTACATAGCTTTAATAATAAAAACTCATTTTGTGCCAAATAATTCTGTTCCGTTTATTATTACTTACCTGAAAATATTCCCCATTTTCAGGTGCTTGAATAATTCAACTTTTTGGAGCCGATGCCAAAAAAACTATATTCGTTTGAAAGCTCATAGTATAAGCTACAAAAGCCTAAAACCATTTGTTTTAATATTCCTTCATTGTACACTTAGGAATTTTTTTACAAAATTTTATTTTTCATGCTTTTTGGACTACTGGTCGATTTTTATTACTAACAGTTTTAAACTTTTGACTCTGTCAACTGCTGGGCCAAAAAGTAACTCAGAATTCTTTGAGATTTTTTGGAAGCCTAGAAAACTTTGAAAACACGACCGTTCCTTAAAAGACCCAGTGTACACTTCGTGTTCTTGAAAATATAGTGTACACATGCCGGGTTAAAATTAAATTCATGTTGACTTTTATTATTTAATGGTTTTTAGATGATTAATTGCATAAATACTGAGTATCACACCTTAGGCGTACTTTTTATGGTCAGTCAGGTTAAACAGTGACGCCTTTGAATCTAGTGGAATACTAAAGACAACGGATATGGGTTGGCTTCAGGAAAAATAGGGTACTGAGCTGACGACGTCTCAATACGCTCGCAAAAATAATAAAAAGAATTTAAGAAAATGTCAACTCGGGCAATCCAAAAAAATATTGTTTTAAATAAGGGTCTTGGACTATCTTGAATTCGTGAATATATTATATTATTATATATATATTATATATTATATATTATATATTCATTAATTCGACTAAAAATTTAGTCGATTAGTCGACTATTGCCTGCTCGATATTTTTGACTAAAGATTGATTTCGTCTAAAAAACAACTTTAGTCGATTAATCGACTAATTTCTCTTCAGCTCGACATCACCAGCACAAACACACAACACACTAACACTGAAACACAAACACTTAACACACATACAGATCCAGATTCACCTGATAAAGAGAATCGACCAACTGCCGCACTGTCACTGTTACCGCTCTGGTGCACAATCCTCCCCAACTAAATAACACACAAAGTCCGTCAACCTCTATACCATCTAAACGCGCAATTCCAGGCACACCCGATCTTAATGAGCAATTTGATGAACCAGAACATATTTACACCAAGAAACGTAAAATAGAACGACAAATCCACACACATACACGTACACACACACAAACACAAACAGTCCTTTCCCTTTCCTCTATCCCCACTCCTATCTATCCTCTGAGGACACGAAAACGAACTAGGCTATCACAGTAGTCTAGGGTTGCCAACTATTTTTGAGAAAAATAAAGTATCTTATCTTTTGAATAAGAATAAATAAAGTATTTGTTAGAAAAAAAAAGTATTTTCCAAATTTAAGTTTCTATTGCCTTAAGTACATTTTTTTGTGTTTTTAGCACATGCTAACAATTTTTGTTATCTATGAACGTTTTCTACTTAAAGTAGGAAATTTTTTGACGAAAATCAGTCATTTTGGGGGAAAATTAAATAATTTTCAGGGGAAAAATTCTTTGTTTTCGGTAAATTTTTAACACGAAATTGATGTAACTAACATTTTATTGTTAACTGGGATAAATATATTTAATTACTGAGTCAATTGTTTAGAATGTTTCATTGTTGCGTATATATTTTAATTGTTGGGGGGCAACAATTATAATTGTTGCATATATGATTTCTATTGTTGGGTATATAATATTTTAAAGTAAACTGTAGTTAGTTTTGTTTTATAACTGTATTTAATATTATTGCATTTATTAACAATTATATTTTATTCAATTGTTATATTTTTCTCAATATAAATTTCTCGAAGGAATATTTTGGGGTTATTTACAGGTGATTATTGCGATAAAGAGATTGGTCACATACAAAATAAAAGAGATCTACGGGCGTAGATAATTTATCGTACATGTAAATAGATTAAAACCGTGCAAATATATGGATGATGATGGGCCAGCAAATATTCTGGAAGAACCTGAAGTTGAAGAAGAACCGGGAAATAATCAGGGTAATCAATTGGACGCAGATTGACCATTACAATATCGTGTTATCTTACAACCAAATGATGCTCCGGGTCAAAACGATCAAGTAGAACCAGAAGAACAGGAAGAAGAAATAACAAACGATCAAGTAAAACCAGAAGAACGGGAACATAAATTAACTAATAGCCGGTCCAGACTACACAAACTTTTGTTTGCGCAAACATAAGTTTGTGCAAAATGGTACATGTGGACGTGAAGTTTGCGCAAACATTTTGTAAAATCACATAAACTTTTGTTTGAATAAATTGTTTGCACAAACATAAGTTTGGGCAAACGATACGTGTGACCGTGATGTTCAAAGTTTGTACCAGTGTTTGTGGATTTTTGTATCTCTCATCAAAAAGTTGGTATAGACGTGTGAGTTTGACAACTACCGTAAAAATGACTGAGTAAGCACCAATTCAGGCTTTGCACCGTATTTTTTTATATTTCTTTTATGAGTACGTATTCTTTAATATTATATTAATTAATATATTAAAAAACATTAATATATTAAAAACTTACGCGAGAATGGTCACTTTATTACAGTAATCAAAAATTTTGGAAAATGTCCCTGGTTTTTAAAAAAATTACAAAAATAATGTAATTTCTTCTCTATGGTAAATTGGGGTACCTCCAACTTAATCTCAATGTCACATCCTCATTATTTCCTCTTAAAAAAATAAAAACAATTAAAAGTTTGTAGTCTTCCTTTTTCAGATATTCAAAATAACTAAAATTTCGATTAAACAAGAATTCTTTCATTAGAGCACCAAAATAAATAGTTTTTAGAAGAAGTTTTAAAAACAAAAAGTAACACTGTTTGAAGACGTCAATTTAAATTGATGTTTTAATATTTTTTATTCAACTTCAACCTTAGTTATTGTTGTTACCCGAAAAAATAATTATTCTACTATATTTTAAGAAAGATATCTATTCCGATTTATGTTTAGTGTTTTTAAACCAAACTCATGAGTAACATTTTTCCTTGTGTCCCTATTCACCCGCCTTTCTCGATTCATTCCAGTCTAGAGTAATGGTCTATGAAAAATACTGATACTGAATACGTATGTACCAATATACCATACAATAAATATTTATTACGAATAAATTACAAAATATTTATTACCACCAACACTTTGTAGGTTGTAAAAGGTGTTAACAAATATGCCGATTTACCGAAAACAAAATGTGTAGGTACTTCATCTAGGTATGGTACATATATTATCTATAAAAAGTTTGTGCAAAAATTCAGTCAAACAAAAGTTTGTGTAATGTGGACGTGCTATTTGTACAAACTTTTGTTTGTGCAAAAGTTTATACAAACAAAAGTTTGTGTAGTGTGGACGGGCTATAACGAATACCTGCATACAAAATTCAGTACTCCTAGGTAATTACTTCAATTAATACAATAGTATTCACCAATATTATATAGTGCTTTGTTTGTTAAAATAGCTTTTAATTTTTTCTTGATTCTGCAAATTGAAAGTTCCAACAACTGCTTTGGTGTTTGGTTATATGTACTATTTTGTAATTCTGACAATACAGAACATTTGCTTTCTAGGTCACATTTATTTATTGTGTCTATGAGTGAATTACATTTCTTGATATAAAATATTTTGTGTTCTTCTTGTAAATAATAATTACATTTAGTATAAAAATGCTGTAAATTGTCAGGATTTCTTCTGAACGATTCTCTGCAACTTTCTCTGAAGCTAAGATTTCCTATGCAAGCATCATAGAGTGAACATCAAAATAAATTCGCATAAAATCTATAATGGTGGACGTAATTGATATGAATATTTTAAGTGCCGAGTTAACGAAATTAAAAAAAAAAAAGTGAAATAATTGACATTATAACTAAAAAACAAATACCAAAGGAGCAATCAAGTAATGTTACCTTAACCAGATTTGTTGAAATTATTTTAAAAAAATGTGATGAATTGAACGATGAAATTTCCAATGATTCGGAGGCAGCATCACACAACACAAAAAACACTTTCAATAATTTGGAAAACCAGATAGCACTTCAAAAAGATTTAATTAATGAAATTAAAGACAAGAATCGTATATTACAAGAAAACATTAACCTACTGAAAGAAAAAAATTGACAAAAACGTCAATAATTTTGAGTTGCATAATGAAAGCAAGAATAGTTGTGTGATTCAAAAGTTTATTCACTTTCTTACAAAGAAGCACCTGTAAAAAACAAAAATAAAACAACAAAAACTTCTAAAGAAAATAAGCAAGATAACCAAGGAAACGAAGACCAGATAATGACAATACCAAAGGACAAAGATACATCAAGTGTATCTACAAATCCGAATGTTGGTGAAGAATTAGAAAACCAAATTACAAATAGACATAAGCGAAATGTAATTATTGGCAGAAAAGCCCATGGTGCAAGTAATTTCCAGGCAGGCGAGAAGAAGCTGTGATGGCTTTATATTGGCCAAGTTAAACGTGACACTTTGCCTGATGACATTATAGATAATTTAAAAGGTGAATTTCCAAACAGTGAGTTTAAATGTGAAGTTTTAAGTGAGAAGTGGAGAAACGTGAGTTTCAAATTAGAAGCTCCAGAATCTCTAAGATTAGAGCTTTATATTCTTGAAATCTGGTCTGAAAATGTGATTGTTAAGAGATTTATTTTTCGTCGACCATTGGGAGAATTCATCAAAAGAAACAAAATTGCCGAATAAATATAACGAATTAGACGACAGAAAGATGTTTAAATTAAAGCACTTGAATATTCAGTGTATTCGAAATAAATTAGTTGAGATTGAACTATTTACTGACGATGAGAAACCAGATTTCATGTGCTTGTCAGAACACTGGTTAAATTCCGACGAGATCAATTTGTTTCATAAAATTGGAGAATATAAATTAGCTGCTTCATACTGTCGGAGCAACTATAGTCATGGTGGTGTTTCAATTTATACAAAAACGATATTAGTTGTGATAATAGTATTGACGTGAGTAATATGATACAAGATAAAGTTTTTGAATGTTGTGTAGTGAACTGTGTTGATCTGAATACCATTTTGGTTTGTATTTATCGCTCACCAGATAGTGACTTTTATCTGTTTTTAAAACATTTTGAAGTTTTCTTAAATATGATAGTAAAATATAGACATAAGAAACTTATTTCAGGTGATTTTAATATAAACTTATTAAATGAATCTGATATAAAAAGTAAGGAATTTAAATCTCTTGTTGTCTTATAATATGAAATGCACAATTACGCAACCCACACGAGTAACAAAAAATACTAAAACTTTAATTGACAACATAATTACAAATACTGATAGTACGAACGTACACACATCGTACAATATAAACTGTAACCTCTGTCTGATCACTATGCAATTTTTTTATGTTTTTATAATTCTGTTAGTATTAATTGTAAACAAAAAAAACGCCGTGAGCAGCGGGGCCCCATCAAGGAAGTCGAATTTTTCCCTTCATCTTCGGCATTGAATGTCTACAAGCGAAATGTGATTGAAAGTCTACAAGCAATTTGTCAATTTGGTGGTTTCAAAACTGATGATGAGTGTCCGGCTGATCGGAGCTTTAAAGAAAGGTTTTAAGTTTTTAAGGGCTGAATCTCAGCAAATTTCAATTTTATGCCGTTAGCAGTTAGCAGGAAAAAAGCCAACACAATTCGTACGAAGGAATTTCTACCCATGCTTATCCGCCAATTGCCTTTGTGTTTTATTTTTAAATATTAAAAAAGGACCTTAAATAGTAAACTGGAAGGCCTTTATGAAGATATTTTTTCTTTCCAAAAAATCCAAAATTTCTATCTTATAAATAAAAAAATTAAAATTCCTACTTTATAAATAAACATTAACTTTAATAACATTTTTAAATTACTTAATATATGTATGTATTGTTCAATTTTTTTAAATTTTTAAATTTACTATTCGCCTACTTGTCTTATAGTATAAATATAAAGCATTTTAAGTACATTTAACAATACCATTGAATTCCGATGTAAAAATGGGAGAAGTGGAGGGAAAAGTAATGTGGAATCCCAAAAAGGCACTAACTGGGTACTAACTTAATACATGCACAAAATTTCAGCCCTCTACGTTTACTCAGCGAGTCACTAGACATGTTAGAAAAAAGGAAAAAAAATCAAGGAAATATTGGCATAAAAATCGTGGGGGTAAGGGTTAAAAGTTGAAACCTCCAAAAAGCAGTGGCTGGTTACTAACTTATCTTGTACACAAAATTTCAGCCCTCTAGGTTTATTTGGGAAGATTTTGACCCGAACGAAACTGTTAAGAAACAAGAAAAACCATGTTCTTTTTGGTATAAAAATGGTGGGGCTAAGGGTTAAAAATTGAGACCCCCAAAAGGCACCCCCTTGATACTAACTCAAATCGAATAAAAAATTTCAGCTCGCTAGGTTTATCTGGGTGACCTGTGCGAGTGGTACAAACTTCGAAAACGTCGAAAAATCATGAAATAGTAGCTTAAAAATGAGGGGGGTGGGGGTAAAATATTAAAACTTCCAAAAAGTACAACCTAGGTAGGAGCTCTATCAACACATCAAATTTTAACCATCTACGTTAATTCTGGGGGGCTGAGGGCGTGTTAGATCCAGCCAAAATAGTTTTTTCCCCCTCTACTCCCTCCAAATCATCCTAGGAAGCTGAATTTTGGATATGTTGTAGATAATTGACCGAAACATTATTTCCCCCGCCACCCCCTTAAAGTTTGGGTCCGATCCAAAATTTACCCAAACTTTGACCCCACTTTGACAATATGAGGTGCCTCGAAAATGAGCCCCACTTACCAAATTGCAGCTCTTAACTTCCACAGGGGGGCCCTACACATATTAAAAGGTAGCGGGAGTATATATATATATATATATATATATATATATATATATATATATATATATATATATATATATATATATATATATATATATATATATATATATTGTTAGAGAATTCAAAGTAAATAAAAGAAATTTATTTAAAATAAAAATTTAATTGTTTGAATTAAGAAAGTTTCTTATTGCCTGAAAAAAAAAAATGTAAGGAAAATTTTAAATAATAGAAATTTTCAGTTTGAATTAAAATTTATTTGCTTTGGCTAGTTCAGTCTTACATAATTTTTTTTGTTTAATTGTTTAATTGTACAATTTTTGGTACAATTTCAGGGTCGTGAAGGTTAGTTTCAGATTGTTCCCAATATATAGCCATGTACAAAAAAATTTAGATAATTGAGTGATAAAATTATTTGATAAAAGTAAATAATTAACAACAATTTCTTGTTTTAATAACAATTAACAATATAAATTATTAAAATTCAGGAAATAGCAAAATAGCAAGAAAGCAATAGTAAAAAAGCCACAAATTAGTTTAGAAATAAATTACATAATATTTAAAGTTTAGTTAGTCAGTAAATATTTTAGCAAGATAAAATAAAGAACAAGAAAATTAGCATAACGCAAGAAAATATAGAGAAATTACGAAATACAATAATTTTAATAAACTACAAAAAGAGAAAGTAAGAAAGATATAGAAATTTTACAAGATACAAATATTTTCTGACTAATACATGCATGCATAAATTAAAATTTATGATTAGGTTAGGTAGGTAGCCTTAATTACAATTAAATGAAAAGCTTAGAACATTATAAAGAATTAACAAGAGTTTGAGTGACAGAAAAGTTAATACGTATAGAGATTCAACTGTTTTACGTTAAATGAAAACTAACACATTACAAGGAATTTATAGAAAGTTGAATTGCAGAAAAGTTAACTGTTTTTTTTTTTTTGATTCACTAAGTAATGTTAATTTGGTAATTAAAGAAAGCACCAGGCACCACGTTGCAAAACAAAAAAGTAATAAAACATGCCAAAAAAATTACTTAGCTAAAGAATTCCACTGTAAATATTGATATTGGTTGGACTATAGCACGGTGACGTGTGGTGGTGGTCACCCAAATGCGGACGCGATTCACATGAACTCCAAATTTGAACCATAGCGAGTTGATTTCATCCAGAATTTTGTCCATTTAATAGTAACACATGCTTTCCAGTTATCAAATTTCCACAATTGTACCATGTCACTCAATCGTATTCCATATCATAAAGTTTATACCAAATTTTCACATATTTTGTTACAAAAATTCCTGTATTATACAGAAGTCCGGTCGTGATCACGGAAAGAAAACCAAATTAAATGAGAACTAACATAACTGAACAACTGATATATATAGGCCGAGTTTAGCGCGAAAATTACATTACCACAGTTCTATTTTTTTTTTTTTTATTATAAATTTTGAAAACGTTGTACAAAACCTAACACTCTTAACGATCCGTTAAAAAAAATTTTTGAAAAAAAATTTTTTTTTATTTTGAATAGTAAGATTAGATATCCTAAAAGCAGTTAAGTGATTTCTATTTTAGCAAAGATGTGTTTGCTAAATTTGGGCGCCAAACTGATTAATCTTACCAAAATTTCAGCATTTTCGCATAGTGCTGTAGGTACAAAATGTATAGTAGTGACTGAACGGAATTTAAAGGGTAAAAGGCAAGTTTTTGAAATAGGGTTTTGAGATTGAAATTAGTTGGTTTAATTGAAATTCGTTTCTTTTTGAGGTTCGTTTCTTGTTGAAATTCGTTTCTTGTTGATATTCGTTTCTTGTTGATATTCGTTGTACTTTTCGGGTTACTAATGAAGAAAATTTACTTAACCTAAGTCTGACAGCTCAGACATAAATCCGAATAATCGCAAAAATAGTTAACTAAACTAACTCACTAAACTAAATTTGTCTGAGACAAATATAAATTCAATAAATTTCAATTAAATTTGAGATTTAGCTCAAATATAGATCCGCAAACGCGATTTGCTTTGCAAAATTGAATATGGGCAATGGAACAAGGATTAGCCGGTCAGCCAGAGATCACTCGAAATAGAAAAAATTTTATGTAAGTCCCCGCAGTAATAAATTATAATGGTCGGCCGGACCTACGAAGAGAAAAGGAAGGATAAATCGTCGTGCTGTAAGAACATAATGTTCGGTCAGCCCACAACGAACGAAATACAAAAGAAAAAGAAAAAAATTGAGTGAGTCCCCCTGTAATTAGCATAATCACGAGCCATTTTCAATTCCCATTGACTAGAAATATAAGAAAACAAAAAATAAAACTATTATAGGTAGCAACAAAAAAAAATACAACGAACTCAATTTAATAAGTGACTATTGAAATTATTTAGGTAGAAATTATAGTAATATGAACACAAGCAAAACCCTGAAAAACCTTAAGTTTAAATTACTAATGAATTGCAAACAAAATTTTTTTGTTTAAATTAAATGACATTGTTCCCACAATGCCTTGCTCTGTTATAAAATCGGGTTAAACTAATTCCGAAAAATTAGCCACAGAGCCTTCATTTCGATCAGATGTAGGCCTGACGAAATGGTAGCACAATAAATTAAATTATTACTATTTTATAAACTAAATTATAAGCTAATTATAATTACTAAATGATAAACTAATTTTAGTGCTAATTAACCCTAATTAAATTTTAGTATAGAAAGGTAATACAAAAAGGTAAAGAAAACGTAATGATTCTATTACGAAAGGTAAACGCAAAATAAGATAAAGATAACGTAAATTAGAGAAATATAAATATTAAATGACATAAATTCTGTTTATGCCATGCCCCAAGTAATGTCAGTCAACATTATCAAAGAGCCTTCGTTTCGATCAAGTTGACACCTGACGAAACGGAAGATACTTACTAACTAAATCTTAACTAATTTAATAATAAAAATATAAATAAGGTAAAGATAATATAGGTAACGAAGAAAAAAAAATATAAATATACAAAATTAAGTGACATGATTTCAAATTCATGTCGTGCCTCAAGCAACATCGCGAAATGTTAACTAAAGGCCTTCGTTTACCTTCAGGGAAAGCCTGAGTAAACGGAAACGTAAATATAATAAATAGAAACAAATTATTCGAGTATGAATACGAAGGGAAAGTTTTTATCGAGTGACACGTAAGGTAAATGCAATTTTAAGTAGGGAGTAAATTTATAAAAAGGCAAAAATAGTTAAATTTTTAAATGTAATAAAGAGTAGCGTAAATACACATTTATTTAAAGGTAAAGGATAACAATTTAAAGGTGAAGATAAATTTTACTTTATTAAGGGCAATAATATAAATTGAGTGTAAGTTAACTTTGGTGACAATAGAGGTTAATAGGAGTAATTTAAACGAACGGACGGACTAGAAGAGATAAAATGAGAATAATTGACTAGAAAATAATGACTGTCACCATATAAAATATAAATGACAAGTTGATAGAGTCATTTTAATCGCAATTTCTCGAGGATTTTTACCTCCAATGGCAAAACGATTGTAAAGAACGGCCAACTGCCAAAATCTGCATGCCGAGGCAGTGCGGCGAGATATAAATGACAGACGGACAGATAACAGCAGACGGACTGAATGTAAATTAGATAAAAAGGTAATCACCAAATATTGTAAAAATGTAACAGTGTATTTACGTACAATAAAAGGAATAATTAAACGTAGTGAAAAGATAAGATAAGAGATAATAGGAAAAATAACAAAGGAACGTAAATGACAGGTAATATAAATAATATGGACTACAAATTAATGTTTTACTGTTGGCGCTCAACGAATGGTTTTAACATAGAGACATGGTATGTGCCTAAATTTTTACCATCGATAGATACTAGCTCGTAACGGTTGTCAGAAAGTTTATTAGATATTTGACATTTGATAAATTTAGGTGCTAATTTGGAGCTAAAGTATTCACCAGCACTTGATAATGGAAAATGTCTTTTCCACACGTAGTCGCTTATATTATATGAAGCAAAACGGTGACGTAAATTGTATCGATTAGCACTACTTTCCTGTGAGTTAGCAATACGTTCACGAACAATACGACATGCATTCGATAAATTACGTATACGTTCAGGACAGTTATTGAGGTCAATGTCGAAAGGTACAAGATTTTGAGATGATGGGGTACCTAATAATTTAAATTCACGACCGAACATAAGATATGCGGGTGAAAATTGAGTAGTGTGATGTACTGCGGAATTTATAGCGAAGTTATAAGCGTCTAAATTCGAATCCCAATCTCGTTGATTTTCGTTAATATATGAAGCAATTAGGGTTTTTGCGGTTTGAATAGCACGTTCAGCGGGATTACTCTGTGGATGGTATTTAGGAGAAAGCTGAACCTGTACATTGTGGTCTTTAAAATATTGTTGTACTGGACCAAATACGTACTGTGTGCCATTGTCGCAAATTATGGTATCACAAAACCCAAAAGTAAGGAATACCTTATCAAATATTTTTAAAATATTTTTCGTGTTTGCTTCACGAAGTGGGAAAATTAATGTATATTTTGTGAATAAATCTGAAAGAACGAGAATATGACGATTTCGGTTAGTAGACATGGGATATGGACCTCCGAGATCAGTACAAAGGACTGACCAAGGTTTATTGATAATTCGCTTACCCATAAATCCAGCAGGTAACTTACGTTTGATTTTGTGCTGAGCACAAACCTGACATGATCGACAATAACGTAGAACGTCGGTGCGTAAGCCTGGCCAATAATAAAATTGGGATAAACGGCATAAGGTTTTATAAACACCAAAATTTCCGGAAGTAACATTTTCGTGACATTCACTCAAAGCGTTTGTACGGAGTGAAGTGGGTAACACTAACTTCCAAAGATCTTCATCTATATTTAGTGGGCTAACAGGTGTACAGAATTTGTATAATTTGCCATCTTCAATTTTCCAGTGGGAAAATTTGTCGGGAAACCGTTCAACATTATCTAACATTCTCCGATACCAACGATCATAATGATTATTAGTTACTTCAATTAAGTTAATGTCGGTAGGTATACGGGACAAACCGTCAGGCAACGTATGGGATGATCCCTTTCTATGTACGATATTGAAATCGTATGACTGCAATTGCAGACTCCAGCGTGCTAGTCGACCTGAAGGGTTTTTCAAGTTGTGTAACCACTTCAAGGCAAAATGATCTGTTACAACCGTAAAACGGGTGGCCTCAACGTAACCGCGGAACTTATTAATCGACCACAAGATTGAGAGTAACTCCTTTTCGGTTACGGAAAAGCTAATTTCATTTTTAGTAAGCGCACGGGAAGCGTATGCAATTACTTTTTCCTGACCATCAGCGGTTTGTTGCGTTAAACAACTACCGAGAGAAAAGTTGGACGCATCACAGTGTATCGTATATGGTAAATTCGGATCCGGACAGCTAAGTATGGGTGGTGACAACAAACATTTCTTTAAAGAATCAAAAGATTTTTGGGTGGTATCGTCCCAATTCCACTTACAATTTTTCCTCGTAAGTTTAACTAGAGGAGCAGCAAGTTCCGAAAAATATGGAATCCATCGACGGAACCACGATACTATTCCCAAAAATGAACGGACTTGTTTAACTGATTTAGGTATTGGATAAGTGGCAATTGCACTGGTCTTATCGGAATCAACTTGTATACCTGCGGAATTTATTACAAATCCAAGATATTTAATTTCGCGTTTCGCGAAATGGCATTTATCTAAAGAAAGCATCAGATTTGCTGCTTTCAAACGAGTTAGCACCTCATATAAAGTTTTGATGTGTTCATCAAAAGATGCATTAGCAATGACTATATCATCAAGGTACACAAAGACATAAGGTTCGAGACCAGGACCTAAAATAGTATCCACTAAACATTGCTGAGTAGCAGGCGCATTGGTTAATCCAAAAATCATTCGTTTTGGCTGAAATTGGCCACGTCCGGGTACAGAAAATGCACACTTAGGACGGCTACTAGGGTCTAAAGGTATTTGCCAAAAGGCGGACTTAAGGTCTAACGTAGTGAACCAACTCGCATTACCTAAACGGTCAAGTATCTGATGCATAAAAGGTAGTGGATAAGCATGTTTTTTTGTAACTGCGTTAAGTTTACGAAAATCAAGGCAAAATCGAAACTTAGGATTTCCATCAGTGGATTTCTTATTAACTACCACAATCGGATTGTTCCAGGGACTCTGAGCGGCTTCAATAACATCCAAAGATAACATTCTATCAACCTCTTGATTGATAAAATCGTGGATAGGTTTCGATACGACATAATTCCGCTGTTTAATTGGTAGAGCATCGCCAGTATCGATTTTGTGTACGATTGCAGATGTGCAGGGCAAGTTATCCGGTTGGGGAAAGCTTTTAATCAAATTTTCTAGTTTACGCTGTTGGTCATCCGTTAATGATTGATTTTGTTCTAGCGAACAAATATCAGAACCGGTGAACTGATATGTGTTACGAGCAAAGTCGACCGAAATACAAATTTTTTAATAAAGTCGACTCCTAATAAAAGATCATTGGAGAGACCTTCAATAACCAGCGTAGGTACGGTGTACGTAAGATTATGAAATTTATACGGAATAAAAGCTTTTCCTTTTATTTCGCAAGACGAACCATTTGCGACAGTGATCTGGGTAAATGGGCTTAACTTACATAATGGTGGAAGGTTATGTTTAATTCGATCGTAAAATTTCGAATTAATTGCTGTCACGGCAGCTCCGGAGTTGATTAAGCCGAGGACTTTACGTCCAGAGATATACAGACGGACGTAAGGACGAGAGTCGTTATTGACTGAAACAAATGAGTACGTCGGGTTTTCACAATTATTGCCAGGTGATGATTGAACACAAAATTTGCGAACCGTAGACAACCATGAAGTCCATTCTTCAGAGTCACGCCTCATCGAACGAATCGATTTGTTAACCGAAGGAGGCGATTCGAACCGACGATTCGAACGGAAGCCTACTTGGCGTTTAAAGATTGGTTACATTTGGAGCAAGTCCTAACAGTGACGTCAGGGGCTCCACAACGGTAGCAATAACGGGTTTTAGGTTTATCGCAATCCCGAAAATGATGGCCTTCCTGGCGGCAGTTATAACATTTCATAGAGGATATAAAACGTACTGACTTATTTGGAACGTTACTGGTAGATGATCGAGACGTCAACGGAAAACTAGGTGATGTACTATTTACGCGAGGTGATACGTGTTCTGCTTTTACTCGGTCAAGCTGTGCACAAAGTGTGTACAGTTTGTCCATAGTGTCACACATGCCAATGGACACTAATAAACTATTGTCTTTTGATAAAGCGGAGGTAATGATATCTATCTTACGTGAGTCATCTGGTTGTACCGAAAGCTTTGCAAATAATTGCTTAAGGCGAATAAATAGATCTACCGTCCTTTCCGTAGGGCCTTGTTTAATATTGTAAATGTCTTTCCAGATGGCGTCATCTGAAGTAGACAGACCGTAATGTCTTCGCAACGAATCTAAAAGCTGGTCCCACGACTGTAGGTCAGGTTTAGTCGCTCGGTACCAATTCAATGCCGAACCCTCAAATAAATCTACGGCAGAGACGAAAAGATCGTAATGTGACACGTGTCGTGCTTCTGCCAATTCATGAACACGATCTATAAATTCTTGGACGTTACCAGAACCATTAAATTTAATGTTCCACTTATAAACAGGTGGAGGTTTATAAGTTTGTACAGCGTTTTGAACCGCCATAGGAACGTTAGCAGTGATATGCCTAGTACGCTCCAAAAGTTCGGAGTCTAGGTCATTAAATGAATTTTCTAATAACGTAGCTTGTTCAATGAAAGGCACTGAATTCTCATCTCTGTAACGATGGTTTCTAACGAGGTTTAATCTACGTAAGAAATGTGCAATTCTATTAGAAAGGTATTGATATTCTAATGACTCCTCCGTACCGACAAACAAACGAACTTCCGAGCACAACTGACTGTATTTGGCCTGTAATGTGCCAATTTCACCAACTAATGGTGGGGCAAAAGTTTGATCTATTTCTAAGCCTGAGTTAAGTATAGCAGACATCTGTCTGGCAGTAAGTGCAGTGGCACTGCGACCATGACGTAAAAGTTCATAGGCGAGTTCGTCTCGTTTAAGACCAACAAAGCATACGTGTGTGTCCATATTAAAGAAAAAATTCAAAATATTCAAAGTATTAACAGACAGACAGACAAGAAAAGGAAACAGGATAAATAAAGAAAGGTAATTAGAAAAAGTCACTTACGAAATTGCTAAAGTAAAAAAAACAGATTCATACTCAAAACATCGAACTCCGTTTGGGCAATAAAATCCATAATAACCATATCCCGGATTTCGACAGTATTAAAATAAAAACGGCTTAAAATCCAATATAACAACGCAATCACGATCGGACTCCTCACAGTTCAAAAATTGGGCTACCTACAAAAAAAAATGTTAATACCAAGAAAATACAAAAGTTAGAGAAAATACGAAAGTTTAGGAACAATCTGAAAAATGTCGGGCCCCACGTTTGGCGCCAAAATATTTGTTAGAGAATTCAAAGTAAATAAAAGAAATTTATTTAAAATAAAAATTTAATTGTTCGAATTAAGAAAGTTTCTTATTGCCTAAAAAAAAAAAATGAAAGGAAAATTTTAAATAATAGAAATTTTCAGTTTGAATTAAAATTTATTTGCTTTGGCTAGTTCAGTCTTACAAAATTTTTTTTGTTTAATTGTTTAATTGTACAATTTTTGGTACAATTTCAGGGTCGTGAAGGTTAGTTTCAGATTGTTCCCAATATATAGCCATGTAGAAAAAAATTGAGATAATTGAGTGATAAAATTATTTGATAAAAGTAAATAATTAACAACAATTTCTTGTTTTAATAACAATTAACAATATAAATTATTAAAATTCAGGAAATAGCAAAATAGCAAGAAAGCAATAGTAAACTAGCCACAAATTAGTTTAGAAATAAATTACATAATATTTAAAGTTTAGTTAGTCAGTAAATATTTTAGCAAGATAAAATAAAGAACAAAAAAATTAGCATAACGCAAGAAAATACAGCGAAATTACGAAATACAATAATTTTAATAAACTACAAAAAGAGAAAGTAAGAAAGATATAGAAATTTTACAAGATACAAATATTTTCTGACTAATACATGCATGCATAAATTAAAATTTATGATTAGGTTAGGTAGGTAGCCTTAATTACAATTAAATGAAAAGCTTAGAACATTATAAAGAATTAACAAGAGTTTGAGTGACAAAAAAGTTAATACGTATAGAGATTCAACTGTTTTACGTTAAATGAAAACTAACACATTACAAGGAATTAATAGAAAGTTGAATTGCAGAAAAGTTAACTGTTTTTTTTTTTTTTTTTTTTTTTGATTCACTAAGTAATGTTAATTTGGTAATTAAAGAAAGCACCAGGCACCACGTTGCAAAACAAAAAAGTAATAAAACATGCCAAAAAAATTACTTAGCTAAAGAATTCCATTGTAAATATTGGTATTGGTTGGACTATAGCACGGTGACGTGTGGTGGTGGTCACCCAAATGCGGACGCGATTCACATGAACTCCAAATTTGAACCACAGCGAGTTAATTTCATCCAGAATTTTGTCCATTTAATAGTAACACATGCTTTCCAGTTATCAAATTTCCACAATTGTACCATGTCACTCAATCGTATTCCATATCATAAAGTTTATACCAAATTTTCACATATTTTGTTACAAAAATTCCTGTATTATACAGAAGTCCGGTCGTGATCACGGAAAGAAAACCAAATTAAATGAGAACTAACATAACTGAACAACTGATATATATAGGCCGAGTTTAGCGCGAAAATTACATTACCACAGTTCTACCAATTCAAAAAAAAAAAATTTAATGAATTTGACACATTATAAAGTACAGCAGAAAGTATAGTCTGGGCCAGCAGAAAGTACAGTGGGCGGCAGCAAAGTAAACACAATAAGATTAACTTTGAAAATTATCAATTTTTTTTTTTTATTATAAATTTTGAAAACGTTGTACAAAACCTAACAATATATATATATATATATATATATATATATATATATATATATATATATATATATATATATATATATATCTAACAATATAACCTAACAATATATATATATATATATATATCTGACATTTTTTTTCTACAGAATCGAGTTCTACAGGTCCGAAAACAGATAGCGCCCCTACTCTCGCCTCTCGCCGTTCGTATCGTATAGGCTGTATAAGTCTAATTTTTTCAGTTGAAAAATTCGACTAATTATTTAAATTCATAAGATCCTTTACAGAAGCCAATCAATTTATTTTTAATCATTTGATGTCCAACGAAAGTTGGGACGAAATTTTTACTACTAATGATCTTGACGAAAGTTACAAAAACTTTTAAACGACTTTTAATTATTATTTTGACTTGGCTTTTGATAAAAGGAAAATAAATATCAATAACGATAAATGGGTGCATAATAGGAATTGGATAACTGATGAAATAAGCACGCTTTTTGCTCAAAAACGCGAACTGTTTCTTCTTATAAAACAATTAAATAGGGAAGATGCTAATGTTGATCCGCTCACAGTTAACCCTAGAATCATACCTTGGTCTACGAGTAAAGTTAATCATACATCGGCGTCATTTTGACGAATAGACTTTTTACGGAGAGTTTTAAAGTTTGTTTGCAAAAAACATTTTTTTTACATAACAATACTACAAAATAGATAAATACATCATAATTTGTATCATAAGACATGTCTTTCAAATATTTAATTTATGAATTATTATGAGTCGGTGGACATGTGTGACTTTACAGAATGTGAAATTTCTCGGTCACAAATATTCCCGTAGATATGTAGTTATTTCCTGATTAGGCACATTTGTAAATTTTCTAAAATTTGTTAGTATTTTTTCGAATAAGATCTCAAAAAATAATAAAATTAAGATATTTTCAACAAAATAAATTGTTAATCTTTTATTAAGTCACTTGAAACGCATTCTTTAGTTTTCGATTCAATATATTAAAACTTCAGTATTATGTCGTCTCTGTAAGTCAAACAGCTGTAATCATCTTTCACATTGTCATTATCATTGAATAAATTAATTATAACTATCTTTTATAGATCCATATCTTTTATAAATTTTAGAAAAATTAGGAAAACTTTTATATGTGAAGTACAAAATCTTTAAAAAAAAATATACGTTAATCATACATCGACGTCTAATTGACGTACACTATTTTAATATATACAAAACGACAGCAACTATAAACAAAATTAACACTTCTGCTGTGTTATCATAACAAATAAATCAGATACCAAAAGTTTCAGAACAGACAAGCAACGACAAGTTGTAGTACTGGAGCAGGTAGAGAAGTTCGTTCGTCATTTTGACGAGTACGTATGATTCTAGGGTTAAATACACAGATTTGTGTAAGCAAATAAAAAAACGGTCATAAACTTGAAAAGAGATTACAACAACAATTTAATAAATAATGCAAACAATAAGTCTAAAGTTATATCATGGAATATAATTAATAGCCAAACAAAAAAATCTAATAAGAAAACTCTAATTAATAATATTGGACCGATTATAGATGATAACGGTGATCTCCTTAATGATCCCATAGAAAAAGCTAATCGTATCAACGAATTCTTTATTAATATTGCTGACACCTTAAATCCTAATGAGCCCAATATAGATTTAACTAATGTTATAAATGAAATAATAGATGGATGGGATACTGGCAACATAAGTGTGCTAACTTTGTTTGATTTGTCCAAGGCATTTGACTGTGTTCATCATGGCCTGCTGCTAGTTAAATTGTATAAGTACGGACTAAGAGGCGTTGCATTTGATTTGGTCAAGTGTTACTTAACCAACCGTACGCAAATTTTAGAATATACAGATCTTTGTGGAAATATTGTTCAATCCAAATCAATGCAAATAAAAAAGACGTGCCACAAGGTTCAACTCTTGGCCCGTTGTTATTTATTTTATATAATAATGATCTCTGTAATTTAACGGAAAATTGAAACCTTATATTATTTGCTGATAATACTGCGGTTGTATTTAAAGATCGTACGGAAACATTAATACAAGGTAGACAGTAATGTACTTTTATGTGTATACTATGCATATATAGAGTCCGTTTTAAGATACGGTATCATTATCTGGGGGAACTCATCTGATCTTGATAGGCTGTTTAAAACTCAAAAAAGAGCCATTCGCATTATTGGCGGTGTAACACCTCGAACACTATGCAAACAACTTTTCCAGTCGCTACAAGTATATGACCTGTATATATTAGAACATGCAATATTTGTCAAAAAATTTCCCACAATGTTTCAAAACAACGTTAGCTGCCACAAATACATTACAAGAAACAAAAGCCGGTACGTAACATCAAATTCAAGTTTAATAATTGGATTAAAAAGACCATTAGTTTTTTGTATTAAGATATTTAATAACTTATCAAATGAACTGAAAGTGTTACCAATTACACAATTTAAAAGACAGTTACGCCAGTTTCTATATAAAAATAATTATTATAATCTTAATAGTTTCTATGATTAACACATAATAATAATAATACATACATACATATGTACCTATGACGTATTCTATACTGTATTTACGGTGGAACAGAATACAGATTATTATTATTATTATTATTATTATTATTATTATTATTATTATTATTATTATTATTATTATTATAGACTTTTACGCCAACCTGACGCTCACTACTCAGTAGGACAGTACTGGGTAACATTCACTTATACCGGCATTATGCAAGGTATTAGGCTCTGTGGAAGGGTAATGTGCCAAACCAATCCGTAAAAGTACCGTAGTACATTCACGGACGGGTTCGTCACATCACTCCTTATATTGTTGTCGTTGTTGCTTGAAACGAGGTGTTATGCGTCTATTTTGGTGTACACTGGGTCGTACGACGAGACTTTCGTGGGAGCGTAGATGTTGGCTCAATGACAGACGGCTGTGAAAGCCTAGTTCGTTTTCGTGTCCTCAGAGGATAGGTAGGATTATGGACAGAGGGAAGGGAAAGGACTGTTTGTGTTTGTGTGTGTGTTCGTGTATGTGTGTGGATGTGTCGTTCTATTTTTCGTTTCTTGGTGTAAATGTGTCCTGGTTCATCAAATTTTATTATTATTATTATTTTTTGATTAAAATTGGGACACTACTGCCGGTGGATGGCGCGGTCAGCAGTGTCCGGCGGCATCGCCAGCGACGGGCATGCGCCGCCAAAAACGGTAGAAAAAAAATAAAACGACACATAAAGACAGGAACACATAAATGCATTAGACAACGGACAAACATACACATGATAAAATCCAACAATGAGCCCTGCCATCCCAGGGCTTAAAAAGAGTGGACAGTCCTTGGTGACGGTACGATAAGTACTAGACAGAGCGTCCGGTCACCAAGGCCTGAAGACCATCGCTGCGACTCCCCCCGAGGCGTAAAAGGCCTCGGGGTGGAGGAACCTGACTAGACAATACACAAATAAATATCACAAATCAGTATCACGGTAAGTATCACAGATAAAACTTATTGCGTCACTGGGAGGCCGCAGGCCGACCAGTGAAGCAATAAGGAGTTAAAACAATACCGCTGTAGAGCCATAACAACAGGCCCACAGCGGCATAACAAAATATCACAGATAAATAAAATCAAGTGATGTACCACCTCGGGTGGAAAACGCCCTCAGTGATACATCGTTAAAACAAAGCGTATTAAAAACAACCTTATTAAAAAACAAAAACAACAATATCACAAGTTTGACAATATTTCTTGCTCTGTGACACGATTCCGCTCCCCATAGTCTCGACAATTCCGAAATGGTTTCGTCAACACCTAGGAACTCACACGTGTAGGGACAGTGACATCTGATTACTGAGCAACATGTACTGTTCTGTCAGATAACTGATTACTGGGTACATGTGCCGTTCACATTAGAGGACACTATAAGATTTAAAAACAAATAAAAAAGCACAGGACGAAATCACAGATAAAACTACACAAATCACAGTATAAAAATATCACGATTCGACTTGGCGGAACACGAATCACGACTTTGATAATCACACGCATACGGATACTAAACGTACACGACCTGTTGCCAGACATCAGGGCGAAAGCTATCGTACAATCAGACGGTGGTGTTTCTCTCATACGGTGGATATCTCTGTCGGTCATACGACGTTCGTCCTCGTCGAAAATTTTGATCCGGCATCTTTTGTGAAAACAGTGGTACCTCGAGAAGGAAAGGTGCCGATCTTGGGTAGTCAGAGGCTAATGGAATCCGAAGATTACTGTATTGCGCATAAACTACCCCTGGAACCCTTAGCCTCCTTGACACCAATGGGGGATAAATATCCCTCACGGGTGCCAAGGGCAGCTGCTATAGGTGTCCTCACCACCATTATTATTATTATAGACTTTTACGCCAACCTGGCGCTCACTACTCAGTAGGACAGTACTGGGTAACATTCACCTATACCGGCATTATGCAAGGTATTAGGCTCTGTGGAAGGGTAATGTGCCAAACCAATCCGTAAAAGTACCGTAGTACATTCACGGACGGGTTTGTCACATCACTCCTTATATTGTTGTTGTTGTTGCTTGAAACGAGGTGTTATGCGTCTATTTTGGTGTACACTGGTTCGTACGGCGAGACTTTTGTGGGAGCGTAGATGTTGGCTCAATGACAGACGGCTGTGAAAGCCTAGTTCGTTTTCGTGTCCTCAGATGGTAGGTAGGAGTAGGGACAGAGGGAAGGGAAAGGACTGTTTGTGTTTGTGTGTGTGTTTGTGTATGTGTGTGGATGTGTCTTTCTATTTTACGTTTCTTGGTGTAGATGTTTTCTGGTTCATCAAATTGCTCATTAAGATCGGGTGTTCCTGGAACTGCGCGTTTAGATGGTACAGAGGTTGACGGACCTTGTGTGTTATTGAATTGAGGAGGATTGTGCACCAGAGCGGTAACAGTGACAGTGCGGCAGTTGTTCGATCCCCCCTCTCCATCAGACGAATCTGGATCTGTATGTGTGTTAAGTGTTTGTCTTTCAGTGTTAGTGTATTGTGTGTTTATGTATGTGTGTTGTGTGTCAGTAGGATGAGTGTCAGTGTATTGTTCGCTCACTGTAGATGGCTCAGATGGAGTAGAAGCAGGTCTTGTGCTTTCACATATCGCAGTCGGATTCGTATTACTGAGGAACTTCCGTACTATACGACACGTGTTTATGATCACTGCCTTTTGCATAGTGACATATGTGTATTTTGGGAGACCCAAGAGGCTCAAACTATTATGTAGTGTGTGTGGAATGACCCCGGTGGCACTGAGCACTATTGGAACGATGTGGACATGTTCCATTCGCCATTGTTGTTTTATTTCGGCTGCGAGGTCAGTGTATTTATCCAATTTAACTGCGTGTGTTTTTTGTAAGTTGTGTGTATTTGGAACCGCAATATCGATCAGATAGGTTGTCTTAGTGTTTTTCATTACGAAGGTGATATCTGGTCGATTATGATTTATGGTCTTATCTGTAATAATCGACCGATCCCAGTAAAGTCTACAGGAGTCATTCTCCGCTACTACTTTTGGTGTGAGCTTGTAGTAAGGTGTTTTATCGGTTATAAGGTGGTGCTTGACCGCTAGTTTCTGGTATATGATTTTGGCAACCTGGTCGTGACGGTGTTTGTATTCGGATTGAGCGAGCTGAGTACAGGCAGCTGTGATGTGTTGGATCGTTTCAGGTTTGGAATGGCATCTCCGGCATGAGTCAGATGTTATTGACGAGTCACGAAGTATGTATTTTGAGTAATTCTTTGTATGAATTACTTGATCTTGTATAGCTAGCATGAATCCTTCAGTCTCCGGGAAAAGACTTCCTTGACTCAACCAGGCGTGCGACGCTGCTTTGTCGACGTTACTCTGATTAAGATCATGTGGATGTCTCCCATGTAAAGGCTTCCGAATCCATTGCTGAATTTTGTCCTCCTTCGTGACCAAACGGCAAAAACTATCTGGCATTTCTGTGTGTGAGAGGTTTAATGGTGTGTATGCCTTGTCGGCTTGGATTATTACATTGTGTAAGTGTGATGTGTGTGTTTTGGTGTAAAAGTATTCTCGCAAGTTATGAACCTGTTTATTATGCGTGTTCCTTATGTCTATAAGACCTCGACCCCCTTCGGCTCTTGGCAGCGTCAATCGTTCTATCGCTGCTTTGGGATGATGAATTCTGTATTTGGTCATAAGGACGCGGGTCTTGATCTCGATGTTTGTCAAGTCCGTAGGCGTCCATTTGATTACCCCAAATGAGTATGTTAGCACCGGAACTGCGTAGGTGTTAATTGCTTTGATGGTTTTTTTTCCATCAAGGTGGGTGCTCAGTAATCTCCGTACACGCGTTAGGTATTGCTGCATCAGGTGTTGTTTTACAGCGCTGTGATCTATACGTTCGTCCTGATTGAATCCGAGATACCGATACGACTCTCCCTCGTCCATGGGCTGCATAACAGACTCTGGTTCGAGTTCGAATGCGACCGCATCTCGTTTTCCTCCAGAACGACATTGTGTTCGACATTTATCGATTCCGAACTCCATACAGAGGTCTCGCGAAACCTCGTTGGAAAGTCCCAGCAGCTGCTGTAATTGATGTTTAGTAGCTGCATAGATCTTAATATCATCCATGTACATTAGATGTGAAATGGTATGGCGCGAATTCGTTTGCGTACCTACATTGTAACCGTATTTGGTTTCATTTAACAGGCGAGAAAGTGGATTCATTGCGAGACAAAACCATAATGGACTCAATGAGTCGCCTTGGAATATGCCGCGTCTTACTTGAATAAGGTCGCTTGTTGTTTTTTCATTACCAATACTCAAATGTAAGGTCGTTCGCCAGTCGGACATGATCGTTCCAAGGAAGTTCACGATACTTGGGTGTATTTTGTACAGCTCCAATACTCTCCGCAACCAGGAGTGCGGGACCGAATCAAATGCCTTTTTATAATCAATAAACGCTGTGTACAGGTTACGTTTTCTCCCTTTCGCTTGTTCCAGTACTACGGAGTCAATCAGAAGCTGCTCTTTGCAGCCTTGTGACCTCTTTCGACATCCCTTTTGTTCTTCTGTCAGTATGGTGTTAATCTGACAATGCTCATTGATCTTTTCTGCCAGACAGGACGTCAAAATCTTATACACTGTAGGCAAGCAGGTGATAGGCCTATAATTCGCAGGATTTTTTGTATCACTGTTTTTAGATTTCATGTATGTGATACCCTGCGTTAGGAACTTCGGTGTCAGGTTTGGTGTTTTTATAAATAGTGTAAAGTGTTCAGCGAGATACTTGTGTGTTGATGTAAAGTGTTTGAGCCAGTAGTTTTGTATGTTGTCGATGCCAGGTGCCTTCCAGTTATGCGATCTCTGTAAAGCTCTGGAGACGTCCTCTGTAGTAATGTCCGTATAGGGCATCTCCGGAAGATGTTCGTTATTCCTGTACTCTGTATCGATCCAGCTGGCTTTGTCATTATGGTCAATGGTGTTGGACCATATATTCGCCCAGAAACTATGGAGTGCGTTCTTCTCCGGTAGACCATTACTGTCAGTTACCGTGTTCGTTAGAGACTGATAAAACCGTCTCTCGTTTCTGCTGAACGCTTGGTTTTGTCGTCTGCGTTCAGTACTGGTCTTATATCTTCGTAAGCGCTTCGCTAGTGCTGTTAATTTTTGGTGAAGCGTATCTCTGATCTCTGTGAGTGTTTTATTGGGTTCCTCATATTGTGTGTGTACTGTGTGTTTGTGTAATATGTCGTGTATGTATTTGTTGAGCCGTTTGGACCTCGTACCCTGTTGGTATTGGGTGATCCTGCCGAGGTTGCATCGGATGTTGCTGATGCGTTTATTCAATCGTGTTTCCCAGGCAGGAGTTTTGTGTTCCTTCGAGTTGTGCGCTACAGGTGGTGTTACATCGGACCCGTTACAACGTATAGCTGCAACGGCTCCACAATAGATAGCTGTGTGTAACTCGATAAAATTGTCACATGTTTCTAAGTGTTTAGGCAGTATTGTATTGTTCAATATCTCAACGATCTCAGCCAATCTACGTGAGGTGTGTTGTTTAGGCAACAAGTACCTATGTGTGGGGTCCGTCCCTTCAAATTCAGTAAGCGCTGTGTTAAATTCCAGTTCGATCTTTTGCAGTAGGGTGTCATTTACTGCTGTCTCATGGTGGTCAGGCTCATTCTCGACAAGTTGTTGAGTGTCGTTTTGTGTGGGGCTCTCCATTTCTGGTGGGCCGTCGTCCTGACTTTCTTCATTTTGAGCAAATTGATGTGCGACTTGTGTTTTAATCGTGTTTATGAGGGAGGAAGGGATAAGGTTATTGGTAAAAATGACACGTTTTTGGTCTGCCAGTCTCTGTTCAGTGACGCGACTAAGGTGAGGGTAGGTGCGCGCGAACTCTTGATGTAATTTCGTACGGTAACCAGTTTTGTCCGTTTCAAGTCTAGTAACTTGGAAGTATGTGCGTACGATGAATTCATTCAGTTCATCTGTCCATTGCATACGCACACGCTTCTTACCAGCTTTAGTGGTCCCCAAAGGATGCTCCGAGGAAACACTTAAAGTCGGCTGAGCCAAAGGTGTTGGGGGCTCCGTAAGTCGGGCAGTAGCATTTTGGCTGAAGGTGTTGTTACAGCTGACAGGTGGCTGCCTAGAACCCAACCTGTCGTCACCGTGATCTGAGCTGTCACATTCAGTGGTGACCCTGATGCGCCCGGTCGCTCCACCGGCAGCGGCAGTTTTCCGAGGCCTTTTTTTTGTTTTCACCATCCTAATGGGTTGTCCTTTTAGTCGCCTTTTACGACAAGCAGGACTTACTGTGGGCAAATTCTGCAAAGTGAAGCCCCCACCCACAGGGCGTTTATTATTATTATTATTATTATTATTATTATTATTATTATTATTATTATTATTATTATTATAATTTTTTTTTTGTTAAAATTGGGATACTGCTGCCGGTGGATGGCGCGGTCAGCAGCACCCGGCGGCATCGCCAACAGAAGGCATGCGCCGCCATAAACAGTAAAAATAAAAACGACACATAAAGACAGGGACACATAAATGCACTAGACAATGGACAAACATACACATAATAAAATTCACCGATGAGCCCTGCCATCCCAGGGCTTCATAAAGAGCGGACAGTCCTTGGTGGCGGTACGCTAAGTACTAGCCAGACCGTCCGGTCACCAAGGACTGAAAAACCAACGATGAAACTCCCCCCGAGGTGTAAAGGGCCTCGGGGTGGAGGAACCTGACTAGACAAACTCAAAAATAAATAAATATCACAGTAGTCACAAAATCAGCAGTATCACAAAAAGGTATCACAGAAGAACTTATTGCGGCACTGGGAAGCCACAGGCCGACCAGTGATGCAAGAAGGAGCTAAAAGAAAATACCGCTGTAGGCCCATAACAACAGGCCTACAGCGGCAAAACAAAATATCACAGATAAGGAACAAAAATAAAAACAGAGCCAAACAAGAAATATCACAGTAACCCATCGCACTAGAGGGGAGCCTGGAGCAACCTAGTGATGCGATGGGGATTATAACAACGTTAATGGAGATTCCAAAAATCTCCATTCGAAGGGGACAAAACAAAATTCAACAATATAGATAAATAACAATAAAATAACAACGAAATATCACAGATACAATATCACAGCTCAAATATCACAGAGAGCCCGTTGCACCCCGAAAGTCCAAAGCCATTCAGTGATGCAACGGGAATACTAACAACACCTTTGGGAACCCGAGGGCCCCCAGCGGCCGAAAAACACAAACACGGGACAACAAACAATAACAAAACCTATGTGTTAAAAGGATCTGTGATCGTCCTATTTATTAACTAACCAGAGCCTCGTCTGCCAGCTAGCCGAAGCTAGCGCCCACCAGGCACGCCGTGGACGTGAGGTTGGATTTATACCCAGCATTATTATTATTATTATTATTATTATTATTTTATTTTTTTGATTAAAATTGGGGTACTGCTGCCGGTGGATGGCGCGGTCAGCAGCACCCGGCGGCATCGCTAACTAAGGGCATGCGCCGCCGAAACGAGAGATAAAAACATACACAAAACAGACAGGAACACATAAATGCGATAGACAAAACATACACATAATAAAATCCATCGATGGGCCCTACCATCCCAGGGCTTAAAAAAAGCGGACAGTCCTTGGTGACGGTACGATAAGTACTAGACAAAGCGTCCGGTCACCAAGGCCTGGAAGCCATCGCTGGAACTCCCTCCGAGGTATAAAGGGCTCCGGAGTGGAGAGAGCCGACTAGAAATACACAGAAAACGACTAGAGAAAATATCACAGGTAAGTATCACAGAGAAACTTATTGCGTCACTGGGAGGCCACAGGCCGACCAGTGAAGCAATAAGGGGTTAAAACAATACTACTGTAGAGCCATAACAACAGGCCTACAGCGGCATAGTAAAATATCACAGATAAATAAAAACAATTGATGTACCACCTCGGGTGTAAAAGGCCTTTGGTGGCATATCATTAAAAAACAATAACGAAACCAGATAACAAAGTATAAATAACAACAGTACCACTAAGGGTGTAAAAGGCCCTTAGTGGCATAACGAAACACTAAAAGTACCCTGCCAGATCAGCTGGAACAGGGTATCGATAATAAATAAGGGAACACAAGAAATTTCGAAAAACACATAAATTAAATTATTATTTTTTTTTTAAATTGGGACACTGCTGCCGGTGGATGGCGCGGCCAGCAGTGTCCGGCGGCATCGCCATCGAAGGGCATGCGCCGCCAAAACGGGAAAATGATAAAAACGACACATATAGACAGGAACACATAAATGCATTAGACAACGGACAAACATACACATGATAAAATTCACCGATGAGCCCTGCCATCCCAGGGCTTCATAACGAGCGGACAGTCCTTGGTGGCGGTACGCTAAATACTAGCCAGAATGTCCGGTCACCAAGGACTGAAAACCAACGATAAAACTCCGAGGTGTAAAGGGCCTCGAAGTGGAGAATACTGAGTAAAAATATCACAGATAACATCACAATATTATCACAAGGAAAAAAAAATATAAGAGGAAAATCTTATTACGTCACTGGGGAGCCACAGGCCGACCAGTGCCGCAATAAGTAGTTAAAAACAAAACCGCTGAAGGGCTACAACAGCAAGCCCACAGCGGCACAATAAAATATCACAGATAAGAATAAAAAAAAAAATGATGTACCACCTCGGGTGGAAAAGGCCCTCAGTAGCACATCGTTAAAACAAAACGGATTAAACACAATCTTATTAAAAAATAAAAACAACAATATCACAGATTTCAAAAATTTCTTGCTCTGTGACACGATTCCGCTCCCCATAGTCTCGACAGTTCCGAAATGACTTCGTCAACACCTAGAAACTCACATGTGTAGGGACAGTGACATCTGATTACTGAGCAACATGTACTGTTCTGTCAGATAACTGATTACTGGGTACATGTGCCGTTCTGTCAGATGTCGGGGTCAACCTACACGGGAGACCGGTACGATGACTAGGCCACGTTCGTCCGAGTCGAGGCTACAGAGAACGGGACAATGCCACAGAGTATCACAGAGCCAACATCTGACCTGTGTTCGTATCACTTCGACGGGGCGGAAGCCGTCATATCAACGCCCACGAACGCATCCGTACGAGGGACAACGACGTCTCCTTACTGGGCGAGCTCGCTCAAGCTGTTCGGGCAGACGTCGACTCGCACGCGTGGCCGATGAGAACGAGTGCGTCGAGAGCCGCATTCCTACCCATCGAAATGACAAGAACAAGGCCAGGGAAATATCACAGACCGAGCAGCTAGACAATACCACGGCAGGCATGAAAACCTCAAGTGGCATAACAAGTATCACAGATATAAAAGTATCACAGATAGGTTAAACAAAATCACAGATGTAACATCACCCATTTCAACTCGTCTGAACGGTCTCGTCGGACTCCGAAGATCACGCCCATGGGAGTAGACAGCACTGACGACGCATTGAATTCCGGTCAAGGTACCAATTAAACCAAATCAAACTGACGCAGGCATAACACTCACTCGGGGGATACAACATCGTCCCCTCCACACGATCATTCTTGTCGAAACACAGTACTAGAGCCTCGTCAGCCTGCTAGCCGAAGCTAACAGTTGCCCGCCAGGCACGAACGGGGACGTAAAGGTTGGATTTTAGCCCAGCATTATTATTATTATTATTATTATTATTATTATTATTATTATTTTTTTTTTTTTTAATTAAAATTGGTGTACTGCTGCCGGTGGATGGCGCGGCCAGCAGCACCCGGCGGCATCGCCAACTAAGGGCATGCGCCGCCAGACACGATAAAGACAGGGACACATAAATGCTATAGACAACGGACAAACATACACAAGTAAAATCCAGCGATGAGCCCTGCCATCCCAAGGCTTAAAAGGAGCGGACAGTCCTTGGTGACGGTACGATAAGTACTAGACAGAGCGTCCGGTCACCAAGGCCTGAAGACCATCGCTGCGACTCCCCCCGAGGCGTAAAGGGCCTCGGGGTGGAGGAACCTGACTAGAAACACAAATATCACAGAAATTATCACAATAAACGATCACAGATAAAACTTATTGCGTCACTGGGAGGCCACGGGCCGACCAGTGAAGCAGTAAGGAGTTAAAACAATACCGCTGTAGAGCCATAACAACAGGACTACAGCGGCATAACAAAATATCACAGATAATAAAAACAAGTGATGTACCACCTCGGGTGTAAAGAGCCCTCGGTGATACATCGTTAAAAAACAATAACAAAACAAAACAACAAGTATAAATAACAACAGTACCACTAAGGGTGTAAAAGGCCCTTAGTGGCATAACGAAAGACTAAAAGTACCCTGCCAGACCAGCTGGAACAGGGTAATTATTATTATTATTATTATTATTTTTATTTTTTTTTTTAATTAAAATTGGTGTACTGCTGCCGGTGGATGGCGCGGTCAGCAGCACCCGGCGACATCGCCTACCAAGGGCATGCGCCGCCATAAACGATAAAGATAAAAACATACACAAAACAGACAGGAACACATAAATGCAATAGACAACGGACAAACATACACAAATAAAAACCAACGATGGGCCCTGCCATCCCAGGGCTTAACAGGAGCGGACAGTCCTTGGTGACGGTACGATAAGTACTAGACAAAGCGTCCGGTCACCAAGGTCTGAAGACCATCGCTGCGACTCCCCCGGGCTGTAAATAGCACCGGGCTGTAGGAAACAGACTAGAAACACACAAACGACTAGAAAAAATCTCACTAAAGGTATCACAGATAAAACTTAATAAAACTCTGGCCTCCCAGTGACGCAATAAGGAGTTAAAACAATACCGCTGTAGAGCCATAACAACAGGCCTACAGCGGCATAACAAAATATCACAGGTAGTAAAAACAAATGATCTACCACCTCGGGTGTAAAGAGCCCTCGGTGATACATCGTTAAAAAACAATAACAAGAACAACAAACATGTATAAATAACAACAGTACCACTAAGGGTGTAAAAGGCCTTTAGTGGCATAACGAAACACTAAAAGTACCCTGCCAGACCAGCTGGAACAGGGTATCGTTAATAAATAAGACGAACACAAATCATTTTTACACATAGAAATTAAAAACAAAGCTGAAAGGTTTAAAATATCGGGGGAGAATCAAGAGACGACTTCCAATAAAATTTAGAGATGTAAAGCCCCTACAGTCTCTGAAGAAGATGCGAATTTCGGAGAAATTCAAGCATCTTTCTTTCAGAGACAGCATCGTAAGCTAAAGCTTCGGCTACACTATCTGGGAGCTGCAACCTCTGGCGCAGTGGCTCAAAGGTTACACATTCCTCAACTATATGCCTCACGGTTAGCGCCGTCCCGCAGGCGGCGTACCTCGGCTGATCCTCACCGGCGAGAAGATGACGGTGTGTTAACGCCGTGTGGCCCGAGCGTAAACGTGTCAGGGCCACACTTTCTCGCCGGCTCAGATTTACAGGTGCCGTAGTTCTTCGGACCTCAGGTTTCACCTGTCTGAGCTTAGCCGTGAGGTTGTTCCACTCACGTTGCCATTTCTGGTCAATCGCGGATCTAATGCACACTCTCAGATCCTCTGGGCGTATGGCAATGTCCTGTGGTTCACCGACTTCGGCTGCATGACGTGCTGCCTGGTCGGCGAGTTCATTATTATTATTATAACTTTTACGCCAACCTGGCGCTCACTACTCAGTAGGACAGTACTGGGTAACATTCACCTATACCGGCATTATGCAAGGTATTAGGCTCTTTATTATTATTATTATTATTATTATTATTATTATTATTATTATTATTATTATTATTATTATTATTATTATAGACTTTTACGCCAACCTGGCGCTCACTACTCAGTAGGACAGTACTGGGTAACATTCACCTATACCGGCATTATGCAAGGTATTAGGCTCTGTGGAAGGGTAATGTGCCAAACCAATCCGTAAAAGTACCGTAGTACATTCACGGACGGGTTTGTCACATCACTCCTTATATTGTTGTTGTTGTTGCTTGAAACGAGGTGTTATGCGTCTATTTTGGTGTATACTGGTTCGTACGACGAGACTTTTGTGGGAGCGTAGATGTTGGCTCAATGACAGAGGGCTGTGAAAGCCTAGTTCGTTTTCGTGTCCTCAGACGGTAGGTAGGAGTAGGGACAGAGGGAAGGGAAAGGACTGTTTGTGTTTGTGTGTGTGTTTGTGTATGTGTGTGGATGTGTCTTTCTATTTTACGTTTCTTGGTGTAGATGTTTTCTGGTTCATCAAATTGCTCATTAAGATCGGGTGTTCCTGGAACTGCGCGTTTAGATGGTACAGAGGTTGACGGACCTTGTGTGTTATTGAATTGGGGAGGATTGTGCACCAGAGCGGTAACAGTGACAGTGCGGCAGTTGTTCGATCCCCCCTCTCCATCAGACGAATCTGGATCTGTATGTGTGTTAAGTGTTTGTCTTTCAGTGTTAGTGTATTGTGTGTTTATGTATGTGTGTTGTGTGTCAGTAGGATGAGTGTCAGTGTATTGTTCGCTCACTGTAGATGGCTCAGATGGAGTAGAAGCAGGTCTTGTGCTTTCACATATCGCAGTCGGATTCGTATTACTGAGGAACTTCCGTACTATACGACACGTGTTTATGATCACTGCCTTTTGCATAGTGACATATGTGTATTTTGGGAGACCCAAGAGGCTCAAACTATTATGTAGTGTGTGTGGAATGACCCCGGTGGCACTGAGCACTATTGGAACGATGTGGACATGTTCCATTCGCCATTGTTGTTTTATTTCGGCTGCGAGGTCAGTGTATTTATCCAATTTAACTGCGTGTGTTTTTTGTAAGTTGTGTGTATTTGGAACCGCAATATCGATCAGATAGGTTGTCTTAGTGTTTTTCATTACGAAGGTGATATCTGGTCGATTATGATTTATGGTCTTATCTGTAATAATCGACCGATCCCAGTAAAGTCTACAGGAGTCATTCTCCGCTACTACTTTTGGTGTGAGCTTGTAGTAAGGTGTTTTATCGGTTATAAGGTGGTGCTTGACCGCTAGTTTCTGGTATATGATTTTGCCAACCTGGTCGTGACGGTGTTTGTATTCGGACTGAGCGAGCTGAGTACAGGCAGCTGTGATGTGTTGGATCGTTTCAGGTTTGGAATGGCATCTCCGGCATGAGTCAGATGTTATTGACGAGTCACGAAGTATGTATTTTGAGTAATTCTTTGTATGAATTACTTGATCTTGTATAGCTAGCATGAATCCTTCAGTCTCCGGGAAAAGACTTCCTTGACTCAACCAGGCGTGCGACGCTGCTTTGTCGATTATTATTATTATTATTATTATTATTATTATTATTATTATTATTATTATTATTATTATTATTATTATTATTATTATTATTATTATTATTATTTATTACGAGAAATTAGACCAATTTTACTCTTTAAAAACGAAGTCAACTTCAGTCTTCAAAACACCGCTGAAAGAAACAGCCAATTGCAGGAAAACATTGAAGAAAACAAGAACAGATTGAATGGTTCACAATTTTATTGAAAAAGTTGTATTCAACCATCGTGTAATATCTTGAATATTTCGCTTTAGTTATAAAGCTTCATCGGCAAGTTTATTAATCTATCCAAAAAATACATAGTTTAATAAAAAACTTTTAATAGAATTAGAAAAACCGTAACATGTTTGTCACCTCCAAATAAAAGGGGCCAACTAAACATTCTATGTCATATAGTAATAAAATTAAAGTCAAATTGTAATTGATATCCATGTTTAGTGATAAAATTTTTATCCCTAATTTTTTTGGTGCTCTTTCTATTTATGATGGTAAAAATTTAATACATGGAACCACTTAGGCTGTACAACAAAGTTTACCCTCATTTTCATCCCTCCAGCCCCTTTTATAAACCCGACCCTAGTTTAACCTATACAGGTGAACAGGTCTTTTAAAGAGGAACATTTCGTCAGTTTAAAATTTTCATCTATCTCTTCTAGTTTTCGAGTTATCTTAATAAATACGATTTGAGCCCCAAATTTAAGGGCTGGTTTCATCCCGTGAACGTGGGTCTTGGCCGATAAAATAAAATACAGGTTCCTTATTTTTGCCTATTCTATACACCAACAAAGTTTCAAAAAGATTGGCGAGTGGCATTTGGATAGTGTTACTTGTGAGTATAGAGATCGTAAGACGACCGTGAGTCGAGTATATTTTCTCGTCATCATACATATACGATCTTTAAAGTAGGAAATTAAAAATATGCTTGTTTTTAAGCAATGTGCTTGCGAGCAGCTGAGCAACATGTTTAAGATTTTGGAAGTTATTTTTAATGAACCTAATGTAAAGTTGATTGTTATATTAGGAAGCATTATTCTAATACTTTTTAAACTATGAAATATCGTAATTTTGTAGCGACAAATGAATTTCTGAGAATGCGATTGTAACGATAATATATTTATCGTTACAATATTTTGCTCACCTGGAAACCCTTCTATAATGATTATGTCGCCGAAACGAATTAATCATTAGTAAATTTGATTTCAGATCTGAATGTCTGAAAAAGGGCAAAAGACGTAAATTATTACAAACCTGTATAGCTGCGCAGAAATTTTTGATACACCTATAAACTAACTTTTTGTTGACTATTAGTATAACCACAAAAAATTTATATTTTTGACGAATTACAGATTCAACATATGAATTCGACACATCACTCATACAGCTCTGAACGAGTGACATCTACCAATCAAAATAAATGATGTGTGTCCAGTCAGATCAGGATAATATATAGATAAAAGCGATGTTTCTCTATAGGACGTTAAAAATAACAAGCATAGTATGATAAAAGTATAAATAGAAATGAGAAATCGTTAAAAATGAAAAATTATTCTACCTCAACTCACCATAACATATATGTATGTAATACGTACGTATTTTTTTAATGTTTTCAGTGACGGACAATAAATAAGAAAAAATTTCTTATTTTTTGAAAGCATGTCTGTGAAAATATACGCCAACAACAAATCAATAAATTTAATAGGTTTGAGCGTTTGTTTATGGTATTCCATATTTTTGGTAGCATTAAATAAAAACACTTTACTTTGCAAAATACCACTTTTATTGTATTAAACTCGCGTTAAAAAAACTCTAATGAAAACTTAACAAAAGAATCAATAAGAAATATACTAAAAAAACGACAAAAAAATTAATACAAAAAATAAACCCACCATAAATTTGTTAAAAAAAAAATTTAATGACAATAATCTAATATTAACCAAAGCCGAAAAGAGTAATGAAACTGTAATTCTAAATAAGCAAGATTATTCTAATAAAATAAGCGATTTTATTAAAAATTAAAAAAAAAATAGTACGCCTAAAAACCGATCCAACTAATAAATATAATGAAGAAATTAATAAACTAATTAACGATAATAAAAGCATCTTTTCTGACAGAGATAGATGTTTTTGTCAAGATGTCCAATATCCACTTGTAGGCGTTATTCAGGATTTTCAGTAAATAAAACACAACTGATTAATCAATGGCAGGCAAGTAACATTTATTATAAATTATTTAAATTCAGTACACAACTAATTGTATTTTCTTTTAATTACAGAATCACTTATACCAGTGAACGTTTAATTGGCATACACTCGCTTACGATTTGCCTCTTGCACAACTCAACTACGACTGACTTTTTTTCACAAAATAAATACAAACAATAACACAATACAGCATAGCTACCATACCTACTTAGACAGTTGAATTACAATATTTTAAATAATTATAAATGTAATTTGATTAAACTTAAATAAATTATATTAATTAATAAAATGTCCATCTATTTTATCAATCCTTTCATTTTCTTACATATATGTATATATATATATATATATATATATATATATATATATATATATATATATATATATATATATATATATATATATATATATATATATATATATATATATATAGTATACATATATAATATGTGTGTGTGCGTATTGTTACGTGCCCTGCAATTGTTTGGTATTAATTAAAATAAAATTCCTTAATTTTGAAAGAAAATTTCAAAAATTCTGAATTATAAAACTTTTTAAACACCGTGTAAGTTCATAACTTCTTGAACACAGTACACTGTATTGTGTCGGTCATTTATATATTCGTATTAATTCCTTGTGAACAAAAGCGTAGTGATGATAGAATCATGTTGGCGGTTTGGCGGTATGGACAGTGGCATAGCTGTGGTGATTGGCGGCCCTGGCCCGACTTGAAAGTAGCGCTCCTTGTTTGATAAAAAGAGGGGGCGGAGGGTTCAGTAACTTAGTAACTTAAAAATCCGCCCTCTACCCACTATCACGTCATACGCCTCTTCTCATCTTTTGCATAAACTACAGCTACCTGGATAGCAATTCTTGAAAAATGAAGTGAAGTGAAATGGAATGAAATGAAATAGCTGAGAACAGAACCAAAAGGAAATATATTTTTATAAGTTGGTAGGTACACATTATTGTGATAACGGGTACTCTATCGACGAAATTGATTACTAATAAGAGGAGTTATTATTTATGGTACACAGTTTTCATTTCCAGTTACATATTATGTGGAATTTAAAAAATAAACTTTACAAATATTTCTATTTCTACTATTAACTACTATTAAAAAAATATATATAATTTAAATAAAAAAAAATTAATAAAAGATAAAAAATAATGAAAATACAAGAAAAAAAGTAAAAAATTAAAACAGTTAATATCAAACACAGCTAGCTACTCAAAAATCACAACGAACGCAAACGGAATCGACGAAAGATGGCAATAAAATGATAAATGTTTGTAAAGTTTATTTTTTAAATTCCACATAATATGTAAGCGGAAATGAAAACTGTGTACCATAAATAATACTCTTCTTATTAGTAATCAATTTCATCGATAGAGTACCCATTATCACAATAATGTATACCTACCAACTTATAAAAATATATTTCCTTTGGTTCTGTTCTCAGCTATTTCATTTCATTCCATTCCACTTCACTTCACTTTTCAAGAATTGCTGTCCTGGGCTTCTGGGTACGATTTATCGAACTTCACAGAATTACGCGATAATAACATCCAGTTCTGTTTCCCAGACTCATAGAAATGCTAGATATCTTTTTACTTTCAACTTATAGCCTAGTTTAAGACTAGCCAGTGTAGCCATATTTATGTTAATTGTTATTTTACCTCTGTCTATGTTTTTAAGTAATTTTTTCAATGTTCTTAGTATCAAAATCGGATGATGTCTATACTTTGATGATTAAGCGAAACCATCGCGGCGACGCCTCCTCTACTCCGGCGCCCGTGGCGGAGGCCATCCCTGCCACCCGCTTGCTACACCACTGGGTACGAACATAAGATATATAAACTTTTACTTGTCAATTGATGAGTCTTTTTGATTCAAATTTGTAGTAGGTTAACTCAGAAGTTTAGTGATGTTAGCAAAATTAACGTTGTCTTAACGACGTATTAACGTTGTTTTAATGAAATGTCACAATCATGACTCTTTTTTTATGTTTTTGTGACGTATCAATATTAATAAAACATTCGTCCATCCATTTCATCCATCCATTTTTGTATACAGCTCAACCAACATAAGCTCGCCGGTGAAAGTTGCATGCGCAGTAGACAAACACCACGTGTTTTAGAACGTATTCTGTTTTCAAAGTAAAAATATCGGTATAGAGCCTTACAAAAATAAAATATAACGTATACTCATAATTTTTATATACAAAGTCAATAATTAATTTAAATTTAAATTTAAACTAATAGTCTAAGATCCCGCAGCTGATTTCTGCAGGTATCTGTTTTTTTTAATGAAACTTAATTTAAATAAATCTGTAATATAATGCCCGCTACTGTACCCACTTCTTAACAATATACAGTGGCCATCCAATAGTACGTACTCCGATTTTACGTAGTGACGTCAGCGATTTAGTGGGGTTCCCCTCTCACAGATATGTTGTTGTTTGTCTGTGTTGGTGAAAATTTATGTACCAAGCCCGAGTCAGGGCCGTAGGTAATATTGTCTGAGGGTCTCGTAGCCTTTAAAAATTTTAAAATTTCACTGAAGATATATACGCACATATTCTGTATACGTAATATGCAAAATGCAAATGTAAAATAAGTAACGTAAAATTCTAGAATATTCTAATCATCAACTAGCAGAGATATCAAAAAACAAACTTCACCGTTGAATTGGTCATTAAAAATGAGATTAAACAGTGTAGTTTGACAAAAATTCTAGAATCTTCTATTTGTCAACTAGCAAAGATATTAAAAAATCAATTGTACCATTTAATTGTCCATTGAAAAAGAGATCAAATTACACATTTTGACAAATGTTCTGGAATATTCTATTCGTCAGCTAGCAAAGATATTCAAAAACAAACGTCGCCATTAAATTGAGTACCAAATAACATATTTTGAGAAATGTTCTAGAATATTCTATTTGTCAACTAACAAAGATATTGGAAAATCTACTGCACCACTTAATTGTCCAACCGAAATTAAACCAATGTAAACCAAATGTCCGATTTTGACAAACAATTTTTGCTATCTGACGAATAGAATATTCTAGAACATTTATGAAAATGTGCTATTCCGTCTTTTATTCGATGAGCAATTAAATGGTGCAATCGATTTTTGGATATCTTTGTTAGTTGACGAATAGAACATTCTAGAATTTTTGTAAAAATGCGCTGCTTATTCTAATTTTTAGTGCGCAATTCAATAGTGAAGTTTGTTTTTTGGTATCTTTGCCAATTCACGAGTAGAATATTCTAGAATTTTTGTCAGCTTCCGTTATTTGGCGTCTTTTACGCTGATGAATGCGATAGTGAAGTTGATTTTTGAACAGTTTTCTAAAAGTTGTCACTCATATTCATTAGTATAACATTCGATTTCCTTTGTCTACACAACCGAATTTTAAGTGTAAATTGTCTCTTAAGATAATATTGTTTTAAATAAATTCAGATAAATAATATTTACCAACCCCCCAAAACAAAAGTTTACCGACGCCCCTGATCTTCCGATTTTACGTACTTCCCCTTAAATTTGCACCGACCACTACGTAAAATTGGATTTGTGGTGTAGTAACATATTGTAAACTTATTGTTGAACACAACTGTATCGATTAATCTAGAAAACGAATAGTTAAAAGTGGAATAAAGAAGTCTTTTGATTAAATCGCTAAGTCAGCGAAACGTTAAAAATTGGAAATCGAACGATCAATGCGCGAGGCAAGGGGAATACCATAGCTAGCTTGGCTTGAGGCCCAGAGACGGGTCAATATAGATTCATTTCCATAATTAGATTCAGTATGGAGACTTAGTAATGTACCTTTGAAGTGAAAAGCTATTAAGATCTTTTTGTGTTGTGCTTGTGTGTCCCTCAGGAAGAGGTAATATGCACTTCCTTTCCTAATATTTATTCCACATATGCAACCTGATTCGGTATATTTTGCTAGAATGTGATTTAACAATGTTTTAACTATTTTTACGGATATTTTTATGTAACTTACAAAAGTTTCCCTACCACGCCCAATCGGATTGCATATGTAACATTGTTAGTTATAAGAATTTTATAATATTTTATCTTTCATTGTTGGAACATAGGTATTTGATCGTATCTTTATTTGGCCCAATTGATAACAAAATTGTAATATTATAATTTCATTTAGAATATAAAACTTTTATTGTTAATCGTTAATTATTGAGTTATTCAATTTCCTACATTTACGTCTGGGTAGTTTTTCAGCCATTTAACTGCGTCCCGAAATAAACAATATTTTAATTCTAAATATATTTAATTAAATACGGCTATTGCTACCACCTTTTACACCCAACTATCAATACTTTACAATTATGGTGGCACCAGTGGTATCTTAAGGGAACCACCAAGCCGCCTCACAACCCCTTAATACAATATATTACAATTATGGTGGCGTCGGTGGAATAGTTCAAAACAACCACTGATACCACTCTTCCCATCTACACCCCCCTGATACTTTACAATTATGGTGGCCAGCGTTAGGGATTAGCGAAATTACTCCCATACCGCTGTTTAGAAACTGGTGTATAAAATCAAAAAAAAAAAAAAAAAAAATTTTCTTTTCAAAATTTTTCATTGATATTTGTTTAAAGTACGCTCGAACCTGTTTTTCAATATTAAAATTGTAATTTTTAATTATCTAATTTTGATCATTTAAATTTTATTTGAAAAAAAAAAAATATATATATTCAAAATGACCACTCCTGAAATGGCTACTTCTGGTACGTCGTCTGTCGTAACCGTCCAATCAAAATTGGTAACCCCCGGTAATATTTTCAGTCAAAACGTGATTACGACACCCGTTGCGTCATCAAGCGAAACCACTCAGGCTCAAAGAACCGCACCCATTAATGCAACAGGTCCTATTTTAGTAGCATTACCAGAATTTTCGGGAAAACCGAATGAAAATGTGAAAGAATTTTTCGCAAAAATTAAACAACGGATAATTTTAGAAAATTGGTCACAAGAACAAGCAGTCGCGGTTGTCCGTTATCAATTATCAGGGGACGCATATAAATTCGTGGAATCAGAACCATTACTTAATGAATCGGATATTACTTTTCAAACGTTAAAAGATGCTTTACTAAAAAAATACACAAAAAAATTAACACCCAGACAGGAAATTGAATCTCTAGCCCAGTGCTCCCAAAAAGTTAAGGAAAATGTTGACGATTTTGCAACTCGATTAAAAATTTTAGGTAATGCAGTTTTAACAGAAGATTTAAAACTTGTGGATAATCATTTAGGTAAACAGGCTATACGTAAAAAACATGACAAAGATTTAATTTATTTCTTTCTACAAGGGCTAAAAGATGAAATTAAACAGATGATTGCATTCGAAATTAATAAGGAACCAAGTATTAGATTCGAAAGGGTTATAGAATTGGCAAAACAGGCAGAGGTTACAATACAGTCATTGAAAGGAACACGTAATATGTACGACATTAATTCGGTTAATCATAGGGTTAAATGTTTCAATTGTAATAGGGAAGGTCACATTAAAAGGAATTGCCCAAATTTTGGTAATAACCGTCATGAAAATTTTAATCGCCCTAATCGTCCAAATTTTTCTCGTCCTGAACAAACTAGTTTTAAGCGTAATAATTTCTCAAATAATAATGGTTTCAACAATAATTACCGTAGGTCACAAAATTTAAATGATAATTATTCTAAACCAGGTAATTGTAGTAGACAAAACAATTTTCAACAGGGCCAGAAAAATTTTAACAGTCAATTTAAACAAGGTAACGGTCGTCAAAATCAAATTCGTAATACAAATCGCACCCAAACCCAATATTCACAAAAACAAGGTGAACCTAGCAAACACACTAATTTTGAAACACGGGGTACTTTTTTAGATGTAGGAACCAGCATAAAAAAAAACACAAGCCGAACGATACATACCGATTCAGAAAAATAGCCTTGAAAGATGATTCAATTAAAACGCGTGCATATAATAATGATGTAATAACGGATAGGCATAAACATAATAAGAAAAAGTTTGATTGTTTATTTAAACGTTCATTTAATAAAACTATTACTTAATGCGAGGATTCATAGTGCAGGTAATAAATTATCCTGTCAAAAATTGCCGGAAAAACGTTTCACCATTCGTTAGAAGCGGCACATAATTTATCTATTTTTCATTTACATTTTTCAAGTACATTTATAATTTTTTTCTAAATACGCTCTATAGTTTGTGTGGCACGAACTAAAAAGGTACTCTACAAATATATTTTGTTTTGAAAACAATTAAATTTCATATAAATAACATAGTCGCTCAATTTAAGTTTGTAACATCGCTCGCGCGACGAACGAACACAGTTTAATTTGATCAACTGTATGTGAGTTATGTAAACATCTAACTGAAGAAAAAATTTTTTTCCATACACTAAAACTATAAATCATCCTGTCAAAAAATTGAATTGTTGAAAAAACATATATGAGAGGAGCGTGTCTTGTAAATTTTTATGAGGAGATATTCCTTGTGCAAAGATACAGATAAATTAAAACTATTACATAATTCGATTTCACCACTGGGTTGGTAATCGAATAGATGCTTGAATAGCGAAATCTGGCAAAAGTTCTAGAATATTCTTTCAATAATCAGAAAAGACATAAAAAATCCTTAATCAATGGATTGACCAACGAAAAAGTAGCCAAGTACCGATATTTAGAATAAGTTCTAGAATATTCTTTTTGGAAATTAGAAAAATATCGAATATCTGATTTCACCACCAAATTTTTCATCGAAAAGCGATCAAATAACGGAATTTGGCAAAGGTTCGAGAATATTCTATTCTGAAAATAGAAAATATATCCAAAAACCGACTTCACCATTGGTTTGGGCCTCAAAAAAGTGTCCAAATAGCAGAATTCGTCAAAAGTTCTAGAATATTTTTTTGGAAAAAAGAAAAATTATTGAAAATATGGTATCACCACTAGATTGTTCATCAAAAAAGTGACCAAAAAATGAAATTCGGTAAAAGCTCTAGAATATTCTATGTGAAAATCAGATAAGATATCCAAAACTTGATTTCACCATCGGATTAGTTAGTTAAAAAGGATCCATGTAGCGAAATTTAACGAAAGTTCGAGAATGTTCTATCTGAATATCAGCAAGGATATCGAAAAATTTACTTCACCATTTGTTTAGTCATCGAAAAACAAGTTAAATACAGGTGGTGAAAACATTTGACAAAAGTTTCTATTCGAAAGTTAATAAAGATGTCGAAAAACCAATATCACTATTAGAAGAATTATTGAAATAGAAGCTAAATAAAAATATTTAACAAAAGTTTTAGAATGTTCTGTTCGAGAACTAGCAAAGATAAAGAATTATTTATCATAAACTGGTCATAGTTGATGAATTTAGGCTCCATTAGTCCCATTGATTTGGTCAACAATAGTATATTTTTTTTAAAAATGACAAATCGTTATTTTTCGCAATCGTAAACTTTAATCATAAATATCTCCTAAACGGTGCGTCACAGCTCAAAAATAACAAAATTTTTGAAGGCTTAAGCGAAGCAAGTTGTGGGTATTCCGAACGTATTGCGGCTATCAAAACCTACTTTTCGTTATCGAAAATTATCGATACCGGGTAACTTGTCATAAATTGGTTATAACTAGTTAATTTAGACTCTGTTAGTCCCACTGCTCTAGTCAGTAACCGAACAATTTTATAAAAAACTACTTTTCGTTAACTTTCGCTATCGAAAACTTTAATCGTAAATATCTCCTAAACGGTGCGTCGTAGCCCAAAAATAACGAAATTTTTGAGGGCTTAAGCGAAGCAAGTTGTGGGTATTCCGAACGTATTGCGACTGTCAAAACCTACTTTTCGCTATCGAAAATTATCGATACCGCGTAACTTGTCATAAATTGGTTATAACTAGTTAATTTAGGCTCTTTTAGCCCCACTGATAAGGTCAGTAACAGAACAATTATTTTAAAAACTACTTTTCGTTAACTTACGCTATCGAAAACTTTAATCGTAAATATCTCCTAAACGGTGCGTCATAGCTCAAAAATAACGAAATTTTTGAAGGCTTAAGCGAAGCAAGTTGTGGGTGTTCCGAACATACTGCTACTGTTAAAACCTACTTTTCGTTATCGAAAATTATCGATATCGAAAATAACGATGTTTCCAAAATGGATGATATAAGGAAAGGAAGTATCCTTTCAAATATATAACATCTACTACTTTTAATTTCAAATGTTATCGAGTGCCTGTGAAACATTATTAGTGTATGGCGAATTTTTATCCGTATTTAAACATACACCAATATTCATATGTTCACTCAATGTTCAGCTTTGGCTGATACTTGAACACTCGATGTACTTTGGCAAATGGCCAATTCATTATGTTAATTAAAATTGACATAGTGTTTGAAAAATTACCAAACTGGATCGGCTGGGACTCGAACCCGGATCTCTTGGTTACCAGCCAAGCGCCTTACCAACTAGGCCACCGATCACTTGTTCGAGTGCCACTCCAATTCAGTAATCAATCAAACACAACCTCTCTCTAATGCGAGACGCAGTTTTATACTTTTAATTTCAAATGTTATCGAGTGCCTGTGAAACATTATTAGTGTATGGCGAATTTTTATCCGTATTTAAACATACACCAATATTCATATGTTCACTCAATGTTCAGCTTTGGCTGATACTTGAACACTCGATGTACTTTGGCAAATGGCCAATTCATTATGTTAATTAAAATTGACATAGTGTTTGAAAAATTACCAAACTGGATCGGCTGGGACTCGAACCCGGATCTCTTGGTTACCAGCCAAGCGCCTTACCAACTAGGCCACCGATCACTTGTTCGAGTGCCACTCCAATTCAGTAATCAATCAAACACAACCTCTCTCTAATGCGAGACGCAGTTTTATACTTTTAATTTCAAATGTTATCGAGTGCCTGTGAAACATTATTAGTGTATGGCGAATTTTTATCCGTATTTAAACATACACCAATATTCATATGTTCACTCAATGTTCAGCTTTGGCTGATACTTGAACACTCGATGTACTTTGGCAAATGGCCAATTCATTATGTTAATTAAAATTGACATAGTGTTTGAAAAATTACCAAACTGGATCGGCTGGGACTCGAACCCGGATCTCTTGGTTACCAGCCAAGCGCCTTACCAACTAGGCCACCGATCACTTGTTCGAGTGCCACTCCAATTCAGTAATCAATCAAACACAACCTCTCTCTAATGCGAGACGCAGTTTTATACTTTTAATTTCAAATGTTATCGAGTGCCTGTGAAACATTATTAGTGTATGGCGAATTTTTATCCGTATTTAAACATACACCAATATTCATATGTTCACTCAATGTTCAGCTTTGGCTGATACTTGAACACTCGATGTACTTTGGCAAATGGCCAATTCATTATGTTAATTAAAATTGACATAGTGTTTGAAAAATTACCAAACTGGATCGGCTGGGACTCGAACCCGGATCTCTTGGTTACCAGCCAAGCGCCTTACCAACTAGGCCACCGATCACTTGTTCGAGTGCCACTCCAATTCAGTAATCAATCAAACACAACCTCTCTCTAATGCGAGACGCAGTTTTATACTTTTAATTTCAAATGTTATCGAGTGCCTGTGAAACATTATTAGTGTATGGCGAATTTTTATCCGTATTTAAACATACACCAATATTCATATGTTCACTCAATGTTCAGCTTTGGCTGATACTTGAACACTCGATGTACTTTGGCAAATGGCCAATTCATTATGTTAATTAAAATTGACATAGTGTTTGAAAAATTACCAAACTGGATCGGCTGGGACTCGAACCCGGATCTCTTGGTTACCAGCCAAGCGCCTTACCAACTAGGCCACCGATCACTTGTTCGAGTGCCACTCCAATTCAGTAATCAATCAAACACAACCTCTCTCTAATGCGAGACGCAGTTTTATACTTTTAATTTCAAATGTTATCGAGTGCCTGTGAAACATTATTAGTGTATGGCGAATTTTTATCCGTATTTAAACATACACCAATATTCATATGTTCACTCAATGTTCAGCTTTGGCTGATACTTGAACACTCGATGTACTTTGGCAAATGGCCAATTCATTATGTTAATTAAAATTGACATAGTGTTTGAAAAATTACCAAACTGGATCGGCTGGGACTCGAACCCGGATCTCTTGGTTACCAGCCACTCGATAACATTTGAAATTAAAAGTATAAAACTGCGTCTCGCATTAGAGAGAGGTTGTGTTTGATTGATTACTGAATTGGAGTGGCACTCGAACAAGTGATCGGTGGCCTAGTTGGTAAGGCGCTTGGCTGGTAACCAAGAGATCCGGGTTCGAGTCCCAGCCGATCCAGTTTGGTAATTTTTCAAACACTATGTCAATTTTAATTAACATAATGAATTGGCCATTTGCCAAAGTACATCGAGTGTTCAAGTATCAGCCAAAGCTGAACATTGAGTGAACATATGAATATTGGTGTATGTTTAAATACGGATAAAAATTCGCCATACACTAATAATGTTTCACAGGCACTCGATAACATTTGAAATTAAAAGTATAAAACTGCGTCTCGCATTAGAGAGAGGTTGTGTTTGATTGATTACTGAATTGGAGTGGCACTCGAACAAGTGATCGGTGGCCTAGTTGGTAAGGCGCTTGGCTGGTAACCAAGAGATCCGGGTTCGAGTCCCAGCCGATCCAGTTTGGTAATTTTTCAAACACTATGTCAATTTTAATTAACATAATGAATTGGCCATTTGCCAAAGTACATCGAGTGTTCAAGTATCAGCCAAAGCTGAACATTGAGTGAACATATGAATATTGGTGTATGTTTAAATACGGATAAAAATTCGCCATACACTAATAATGTTTCACAGGCACTCGATAACATTTGAAATTAAAAGTATAAAACTGCGTCTCGCATTAGAGAGAGGTTGTGTTTGATTGATTACTGAATTGGAGTGGCACTCGAACAAGTGATCGGTGGCCTAGTTGGTAAGGCGCTTGGCTGGTAACCAAGAGATCCGGGTTCGAGTCCCAGCCGATCCAGTTTGGTAATTTTTCAAACACTATGTCAATTTTAAATAACATCTACTGTAAATTATACTTATTTTTCGTTAGCAAAATCTTTCGATCGAAAACAGATTGCAAATAGTATCCAATTTTTTTAAACTTATGGTTATGATTTTTTTATAACAACTACAACTAAAAACTAAATTACTTATTAGTTAATACTAATAGTTGAATTTTTCAGTCATTAGTTGCAAAAAAAATATTTTTTTCATTGGTTTTTTATTATTAATTGCAACCAACATCTAGGCATCTAGCCAGTATTGACTACTGTTTTGTTGAAAATTAATATGTGAATGAGGTGTGCTATATTTCAATGAAAGTAACATTTTCGTTTGCATAAACATAATAACAATTCAAATTTTTAAACGACTATAGATTTTAAAATTATAATTTATTGTCATTTTTTTACCCCCAGTACTTGTTTTTGCGCTCCTGGAAAAGGATTCAATTTTTTGACATAATGATTTATACTACACTACAATTCCTCGCTTTACTAATACTTCTTATCAGTATCAAATACCAGCAATATTTAATGCGCAACAATTTAACAGAAATAATTTTAAAAAAACGAATACTTGTATTGTCGAATTAATTGTGAATAATTTTAAAGTAAATTTACTTATTGACTCTGGTTCTGGAATTACGATTTTGCGAAGAAATAGCATAAAACAATCAGACTTAAAATTACGTAAATCAGAAGCTGTACTGCGAAGTGTATCTGGAAATTTAATTAATGTTTTAGGTTCCGCTAAATTAAACTTTTTCATTGATAATCAAAATTGTCCTTTTGAATGTATTATAGTGGATGATCATGAAATCGCTTTATCTGTAGATGGTATAATTGGCCGCGATATGTTACAATATTTTAATGCACGCATTTATTTTGATAAAAATATATTACAATTAGGGAATTCGCAAATACCGATTAAGACAGAATTTACAAATACGGAATATTTTAGGAATTATTATGTTGATAACAAGGAGTTGGACCAGTTAGTGTTAGATAAGTTAGAACAAATGCGTCAAAGGTTAGATGAATTAGATGAAAAAATTAAGAATATTGAGCAAAGGGTAATTTTATGTCCAAAAGCTACAGAAAGGGTAGCAAATCAGATAAATAATCGATCGGAAATTAGTGATGAAACGAAACATGTTCGTGATTCTAGGGACGCAACTGTATTTTTTAATGAATGTATGTTAAATAATAATAGTGTCATTGAACTTGGTAATGAAAAATCTAAAAATAGAACTAGTAGTAAAGTTAAATTAAATGATGTATTTAATAAAAAATTAGGGGAAGTATGTGTTAATAAAAATGATACAACAAATTGTGTTAATCGTAAAATTAGAATTGTAGATGAAAATAAGATTCATAAAGTAAGTGAGGAAAATAAAAAGGCAGGTATAGGGCCTAACAAAGATAAATGTGTAATAAACAATAATGAAAAATTGTTATGTAATAAAGTAAATAGTAACGTTGTAAAAACGGAACGAACGGTTAGGAAACCGGAAAATAGAATAAAAGTATTAGAGGAAAATATTAATGCTAGTGAAAATTGTGTAGGAAATGAAAATGTAAAAGAAAAAAATAGCCAAAAATTTGAGAGTAAACATAATGAAGTAGGCTTTGTGAACCAAATATTTAGGGAAAAGTCGGTTCAGCAATGTAGTAGGGAAATTCCATTGGATCTGCCAGTACCAAGGGTAGAAACTAACGGTGAAGATGATCGGATTGACGGAGTAGTTGGTACCTACCCGATCATTCTAACATCTTCTTTTAAAGTACCACCGCGTTGTATACAATTGATTTCAGGTACAATATCGGAAAAAAATTCCGATGACCTGACGGTTGTAGTCGAACCAGTCCAATTACCTATTAACGGATTACTAATAGCTCGAACCTTATGTTATGCCTCGAATATTAGGTTAAATATTATAAATCTAACTAATGAAGAAATTGAATTAGATAAAAATACTGAAATCGCACGTGCAGAAAAAGTAATCGTCGACGAAGAATTAAATGATAGTGATAATGAAAATAAATGTATTGTAAATGAAAATGTAGGAATCGTAGCTAGCAATGGTAAAAAGGTTAAATCTAATAAGAAAGTGAGGAAAAGGAAAAATATAGGTAAACACGTGGAAAATGTAGAATTTAATGAGGAAAAAGTTAACTTTAATGAAAATATTAATAGGGTAAAGGACCCTGGTATATTACAAGTAAATAGGGGAACCATGAATTTTAACGGCAAAGTTAATAATGAAAACGTTACTGAAAATATTGAATTAGTGGCCACGGTTAATAAAGTTAATAAGGAATCAATTGATTTGAAGGTTAATGAATTAGAACATTTATCTGAAAATGAGAAAACAAGGTTAAAGAAATTACTTTACGAATTTATTGAAATATTTGATGTAGGAAATGTTAAGTTGACACATACTTCTAAAATACAACATCGTATAATTACTACTTCTGAAACACCCATTACCAAAGCACCTTATCGTATACCCTTCGCTCAACGACAAGAACTTAAGAGACAAATTGATGAAATGTTAGAACAAGGAATTATTAGGGAATCAAATTCACCCTGGTCTGCTCCAGTAGTTATGGTACCGCGTAAAACAATTGATGGGGAAGTACAGCAAGTGAGGGTCTGCATTGACTATAGGGCTTTAAATGCCATAACAGTCAGGGAATATCTACCACTGCCAAATATTCAAGAAACGTTAGATCAAATAGGAAATTCGCTGTTTTTCACAACTTTAGACTTATTATCTGGTTATTGGCAGGTACCCGTTCATCCTGATGATATTCCTAAGACTGCTTTCTCAACTATTGACGGTCATTATGAGTTCCTACGCATGCCATTTGGATTAATTAACGCCCCAGCAACTTTCCAGAAACTTATGAATGCTACTTTGTCCGGACTGACGTATGAACAATGTCTAGTTTACCTTGACGACATAATTGTATTCGCTAAAAATTTTGATGAACACCTAATAAGATTGAGAAATGTATTTAACAGGTTTAAAGAAGCAAATTTAAAACTAAAATTAAAAAAATGTACTTTTTTGGCTGAATCAGTAAAGTATCTGGGACACATTGTAAGTAAAACTGGTACGCACCCAGACCCTGAAAAGACATCCATTGTTAAAACTTATCCTGTTCCAAAGTCTCCTAAAGAAATACGACAATTTTTAGGGCTTATAGGTTTTTATCGTAGGTACATACAGGACTTTGCAAAATTAGCGGCCCCACTGACAGAACTGACTAGAAAGAATAAACAATTTATTTGGGAACAAAAACATCAAGAATCTTTTGACACACTAAGACAAAAATTAATTGAAGCACCTATTTTAGCACATCCAAATTTTAATGAGACTTTCATACTTTCTACGGACGCATCGAAAACGGCCGTGGGAGCTATTTTAAGTCAGAACATAGACCGGGTTGAAAAACCAATAGCATATGCAGGGAGACAACTTAATAAAAATGAACGAAATTATACCATAACGGAATTAGAGTGTCTTGCGATTGTATATGGTATCAAACAATTTAGATGTTATCTCTACGGTAGGCAATTTACGGTAGTAACTGATCATCGTGCTTTAAAATGGCTTTTAACACTAAAAGATCCGACTTCTAGATTGGCCCGGTGGGCCCTACTTTTGAGTGAGTACAGTTTTGACATACAGTACAGACCTGGAAAATTGCACAATAATGTTGATGCTCTAAGTAGAATTTCCATAGAAAATGTTAATTATGTTAGTTATTTACCCGTATGGAATAGAGAACTAATTAAAAACGAACAACAAAATGATAACTCCTTAAAAATTATTTTTGAAACTCTAAAAACAAATCCGGAATCTTCAGAATATTTCCTAGATGACGATAATATACTGTATAAAAAGGGAACTAAAAATGAACGTCACGATAGATTAGTAGTCCCTACGTCACTTAGAACTAAATTTATACATGAATATCATGATTTACCATTTGCTTCTCATCAAGGTGTGATAAAAACTCTAAATTTAATGAAACAAAAATTTTATTGGCCTAATATGAATAAAGACATTGACATGTACATTAAAACTTGTGACTCCTGTAACAGACGTAAAACAGTAAATAATCGGAAACCTGCTCCATTACAAAATTTACCTATAGTACATAGACCTATGGAAATGGTGAGTATTGATATTGTCGGTCCACTTCCAGTAACAGAAAAGTACAGAAATAAATATTTGTTGACATTTCAAGATTATTTTACTCGATATGTTGAAGCAATACCCTTAGAGGATCAAAAAGCAGAGACTGTAGCAAAAGCGTTTGTGACACAAATCATTTGTAGGCATGGTGTACCACGTAAATTACTGACTGACAGAGGCGCAAATTTCACCTCGGATCTTATGAAAAACATTTGTAAGGAATTAAAAATTGACAAAATTCAAACTACAGCCTATAATCCAAAATGCAATGGTATGGTGGAAAGATTTCACAGAGTTTTGAAAGATATGTTGTCTCATTTTATTAGTAAAAATCAAAGAAATTGGGATGAGATCTTACCATATGTACTATTTGCATACCGTACTTCAGTACATACCTCAACCGGTGAAACCCCATTTTTCCTTATGCATGGACGAGACGCAGAATTACCTTTTGACGATATTTTACGACCACGAAGACTAAAATATGACTATGCAGAAAATTATGCAACTGAAATGACAGCTAGATTACACCAAGCTTTTGACTATGTAGTGCAAAATCTTAAAAAGTCGGCTAAACAACGTGAAATACAGTATAATAAGAAAACCGCTGAAATCGAGTTTAATATAGGTGACAAAGTACTTCTTTACGACAACAGCCAAGTTATTGGTCAAAGTAAAAAACTTGCTCGTCCTTGGATTGGTCCGTTTAAAATTACAGAGAAGCTTAGTCCCGTAACATATCGTATTTTAAACGAGAAAAATAAAAATACACAAGTAGTTAATGTTAATAGATTAAAATTGTACTTAGAAAGGAATGCCCAACATGATAGTTTTAAAAATAAAACAGTAAAAGAACCCGTAGAGAATGTTATTGTTAAACCTAAAATATATGCACCATTACAAATTAGAAATCTTGAAACCGACGAAATAGAAGAGGCCGAACCGATAATTTTACATAGAGATATGCACGAACATGACGAACAAGACGAACAGGTAGAATATGAACCTTGGATAGGAACCCCCATGTCATTAGATAATGAAAGATTTGATAATATAGTATTTGACGATCGGTATGAACCAAATTTAGAAGAAATTAGGGAATCAGACAGTGAAAATGCCGAAACTTACGAGGACGTTAGACAATCCGATGATGACGAAATTAGAGAATCGGAATATGAAGAAGCTAGAGAATCATATGACGAAAGTAGGCCAGACGATGATAATAACGACCTAGATGACGGAAATGTTGAACAAGAAAGTGAACGTATCGACTTAGAAGTCAAGGTTCAGTAGAAGAACACCCTTGGGTACTTAAAAAACGAATCTAAGTAATTGTCAAAATTTAAAAAAAAAAAAAAAGTAATAGAATCAATTTTACGGTAAAAGTGTAATAATTATGTAAAAATCTTGAAAAAAAAGAAGAGAATTTATCTTATTGTAAAAATGTAATGATAATTGAAAGTTAAAAAAAAAATTTGTAATTTAAAAATAAAGCGTATCACTTTTGTAAATTGTAATTATAAAATAAGTACAAGTACTAATACTTTTTCCTTTGTTTGAGGAAATATTGAACGAAACGAGCCTAATTATGACGAAAATTCAATACAATGGGTCCATGGTTACCACTACGTATGGTTTGGTGAAAATGGCAAAAGCAGCTAGCCAGCTGAAGTCAAGGTCACTGCCTAGGGGAAATCCAACTGTCCAATTTCAAGTGGATACGAATCACTCGTACAGTCACTTCCCACCACTGTAAAATGTAAGCCAACATCGTTGTCGCATCAAAGGGAACCTTCACTTATGCCGAATCAGTCAATTTCTCGGCAAAGTAAATTGTGGTTTCATCAAAAATGGTACTCATCATAACTGGCATAGTCACATATAGTCTCATGCCAAGGAGAAGCTCACGGAAATGTTTTTGGAACACGACTCAATGTTAGAGTCTAGTTTGTTCTTATTGGAGCAACCTTTATCGCTAGTATCGCTGTCAAAGTAAATTGTCAGTGAAACCATCATCAAAAAAAAAAAAATGGATGCCAAAGAAATCGCCCTGCAAGTAGCAAATCATTGTCCAATAACAAAATGCGTTCAGAAATGTCATCTTCGACAGTGTCATCGTTACTGTTCACCGAATTACCATGGTAGTAAAGTCAAAACACGAGTTGGAAACCTATAGTCATCGACTCCCCAATGGAAGTACGTCATGAACCACCCCCTTAGTAAACGCAAGTTATTCCCAAACCCGAAACGCTAAGAACAGACCCATGACCCAGATCAATTGAAGAGGCTCAATGAAGTGGAAAAAGTGAATTAAAGACTTAAATAATTGGACATTAGTGTTAGATATAAGAATATAAAAAAAAAAAATGAGATAAGCGTATCTATGAAAATAATGTAGTTTTGGAAATGTTAACGGTGTTCCATTTTGAAGAAAGAGAATTTATGAATTGAAATATTTTAATTGGCAACTGTTTTGATTGTTTGAAGTATTTGACAATTTCTGACGAAAGTACGTACATAAATACGCTTATGAATGAATTTTGAATTATTTTAAGGATTTCAAAAAAAGTATTAAATAATAGAGTAATTGAGTAGAAAAAAAATCATTTAAATAGGGTTCTTGATCATAATTCAAATTTAAGATTTTTACTTGAATAATCGATTTTTAATAGAAAGTAAACGTAAATTGAATTCTTAATGAAAGAATATTTAAACCTGATATTGAATACACAGATTCTTACTTAATAAACCCAAAAAACATGAAAGAAAACAATCTTTCATAAAAAGCAAGAGTACAGATATTTTTCTAATTTTCACACTTATAAAGTATTTTATTATATTTCTTAGAAAGAAGATTTGATTTAAAAAAAAAAAAATATAATATATTTCAGCTAATTGATTAAAATGTAAAGAATTACATTTGAGTATGATCTGGTTAAGGTAAAACGTGAATGATTACATAATAAAATTAAAGGAAAGAAATTGGTAATCGTAATAGTGAAATACAATTTAGTTTTTTAAGTTGGAATAATTAGGCAGGGACTAATAATAATTTTTTTTAGAAAGAAATAAGGATTATTTTTATTTGAAACAATTGGATATTTACTTTAATATATGTATTGTATTGTATTATGCATAATAAAAGTGAAGTTTTAAAATTGAACTGTCACAAATAATTAATAGCAAACATTAAGGAGTAAAGAGAATTATCAAAAATTACGATTTGGATTTTTGAAAGAAATTATTCACTTTTGTTATGTCACGTATCTAATTAGGGATTTTAATTTTATTTTAAAAATTTTAGGTAATTTTAAAAAAAAAAAATTTGTATTGAGCATGTATTCATATTTCTAATTGAAACTGAGATAGAATAAAAAGTTAATTTTTCTTTCCAAACCTGAACGAAAAATTAACTTTCATTTTAAGGGGGAGGAAGTGTAATATAATGCCCGCTACTGTACCCACTTCTTAACAATATAGTAACATATTGTAAACTTATTGTTGAACACAACTGTATCGATTAATCTAGAAAACGAATAGTTAAAAGTGGAATAAAGAAGTCTTTTGATTAAATCGCTAAGTCAGCGAAACGTTAAAAATTGGAAATCGAACGATCAATGCGCGAGGCAAGGGGAATACCATAGCTAGCTTGGCTTGAGGCCCAGAGACGGGTCAATATAGATTCATTTCCATAATTAGATTCAGTATGGAGACTTAGTAATGTACCTTTGAAGTGAAAAGCTATTAAGATCTTTTTGTGTTGTGCTTGTGTGTCCCTCAGGAAGAGGTAATATGCACTTCCTTTCCTAATATTTATTCCACATATGCAACCCGATTCGGTATATTTTGCTAGAATGTGATTTAACAATGTTTTAACTATTTTTACGGATATTTTTATGTAACTTACAAAAGTTTCCCTACCACGCCCAATCGGATTGCATATGTAACATTGTTAGTTATAAGAATTTTATAATATTTTATCTTTCATTGTTGGAACATAGGTATTTGATCGTATCTTTATTTGGCCCAATTGATAACAAAATTGTAATATTATAATTTCATTTAGAATATAAAACTTTTATTGTTAATCGTTAATTATTGAGTTATTCAATTTCCTACATTTACGTCTGGGTAGTTTTTCAGCCATTTAACTGCGTCCCGAAATAAACAATATTTTAATTCTAAATATATTTAATTAAATACGGCTATTGCTACCACCTTTTACACCTAACTTCAATACTTTACAAATCCTTAGTAGCAATGTAATAGATTGCTCCCGGGTTGCCTATCGAAAATTAGCCGTAAGTACCTTTAATTGCCGTTATTAAGCGAATAATCGAAAAGACATTTTTTGACGTTCTAAACTGTCAAATATTTTCAAAGATTTTTAAAATTTACAAATTTTTCTCATAGTAACAAGAAAAGTAAATAATTTTTTCCTAGTTACAAATACAAAAATAAGCCAAGAGCCATTTGATTTGATTTTTTAATTTTTTTTATTTATCTATAAGTATATCTACAATATGTTTTATTATTTATAAGAAGCTAAAGAGGGAAAATCACAGATTTGTTAATTTTCTCGTTAATTGTGTGCTAAACCCAGCCTACAGACCAAATTTCAACTTTCTAAAACTTCGGGAAGTACTTTATAATTTTGATGATCATCAGTGAGTGAATGACGAATTTAATAAAATTTACACATTAATAATATTGAAAGCAATAGAGCTATAAAATTGAAATTTGGTACATTTCATAGGACTGGTGACTACATTCTATCCTGACAATTTGAGCTCTTAAGTATACATACCTTCACCCTTCTCTCAAGGACATACCTTTATATACATACCTTCACCCTTCTCTCAAGAACATGGAAAGTGAGACAGGAATATACAAATATCTCAAAAGTAAGGCAAAAGCACTTCAGAATAAGTGTAATGTTCTTAAAAATAAGAGCAAGTCACTTTGGCTAGTTGTCGTACGAATGCGCCTATTGATTTTAAAATATACTACTTACCACCACCTCTACTTACTTAAATAATAAAACCTTTCAACTTCAGAAATGGGATATACAAACCTTTTGGACAGTGAAAAAAAAACTCTTTTTGTGGAAAATTTAGACTTTTGTGAACTGTTGTATTGTTTTGGTGGACGCGGTTGGAGAAAATACACTCGTTAACGAAGCGGCTCATATGGTTGTGTGTTGTATGTACAGAGTGGATAGTTACATACGTTGAATTTGTATTCGTGTGGAATACATAGCAGTATTATTTATTTTGGTTTTGACTGAAGTATTGGAGACGGAAAATTGTTTTCGTATTTGGTAATGTGGGTCAATATTGTGGTACTGGAGACGGGAGATTGCTTTCGTATTTGGTATCGTTGGTTATTCGTTGAAGTACTGGAGACGAGAAATTATTTTCGTATTTGGTATTAGATAATTTTTGGAGTATTTTGGGACCAGGGTACAAGTCATTAAGGAGAATGGCGAGTCGAAGGTCAGTTAGTTTATGGAATGTGGGATTTAGGTAATCTCATAATGTTGAAGCGGTTACGAGTAAAGCCCGAAATTTGAATTTAAATACAGTTTATGGTGTACATACGGAACAACCTGAAGACGACTCAAGAGTTGAACATTATTCAAAAGTGGATGTAGGTGCAAAAATGGAATTGATTGTTTGAGAACGTGAGTTACTTCAAAGGGAAAGAAAATTATTGGCGAGAGAAAGGGAATTAATGTTTAATAAATCGTGGAATGGTGTGCAAACACAGCAAGCGAGTTCTGAACATGTTTCCTGTTCAATTAGACAAGATGTTTTACCGGATTTTGATCCAGCAAAAGTAGATGCATTGGATGTGGTACAATGGTGTTCTAAATTGGAATTAATAGCTGAAAGTTATGGATGGTCAAGGAAAATATTATTGCTGAAGGCAATATCGAAATTGAAGGGAGCAGCAAAATTGTGGTTCGACAGTTATTATCAGATCGAAGGAGTACTAACGTGGGAAGTATTTAAGGATGAAATTATTAAAAGTTTTCCGTCATTGGTAGATGAATCGGATGTGCATCATCAGTTGACAAGGCGTAAGAAAAGGATTAACGAAAATTATGAAGAGTATTTCTATACGATGAGGTCGATTGCTTCGAGAATTAAATTAAGCGATAGTGCGCTTATTAAATATATTGTTAGCGGAATACCGGACATAGATATGGCGCGTACATTAGCGTTAACTAAATTTGACAGTATTCAAGATTTGTTAGTACAAATTAAAACGTATGAACAGACAATGAGACAAAGACCAAGTAGTAATGCGGTTACTAATCGGACGGACAATAGTAAAAATAAAATCGGTAATATAAAGTGTCGTAATAGCGGAATGTTAGGACATATTGCGGCTAAATGTGAAAAGCTGCCGGGAAATACAGTATCTAAAGTACAGTGTTTCGAGTGTAATAATGTAGGACATTACGCGAAGGATTGCCCGAATAGGAGAACGGTTGTTAAAAAAGGAACCTCAGCTTCAGGTTTAGGCGAAAATCCAGGTGGAGTTCAAGTTAAGCAAAATCAGATTAAAGTAAAGGATGACTACTGCAAGATGATTACAGTCGGAAATAACTTTAAAGTACCTGGATTTGTCGATTTAGGAAGTAATTGCGTTACTATGCGTGAATCAGATGCTGAGAAATTTAGAGAAAAATGGATACCTTATCAAATTTCTATTCATGGGTTTGGGCAAGGAAATTGTTCAAGTATTGCTAAGTTTATTTCGGAAATTACTGTGGATCAAGTAAAACTTCAAGTAGATGTATTAGTAGTTCCGGACAGAGCACAAGAAATACCGATGATTATTAATTTCACCCATAATAAAAATTGCAAGCACATTCAACTAAATATCTTAAATAGCAATTGTATGACAAATGACTGTGCTAAATTCCTGGGAATTTATATTGACCCCACATTAAGTTGGAAAAACCATATTGATCATCTGCGACTAAAATTGAATAAATATATTTATCTTTTAAGAAATGTTGCTAAATTCATTTATTATTATAAAATGATAAAAATACAAAAAATTATACAATAGCTGAACTTAAATAATCGAACAAAATGTAGCATAAAAGTTAAAATCAATAAAAGAACAATATTAAAACTTACATACTAAAGAAAAGATTAAAATTTAAATTAAAATAAACAATAAAAACACAAACAGTCTGTAAGGCTGACACTTTTGGGGGTTGACGGCTCAGATGTTCGTGCCGTCGTTTACCTGTGTACTTGGCTGTCAGAGGATCATTCCCAGTACTGCCTCTGTCCGGTCAGGTGTTCTATATATATGTCACGTGACCATCGGATCGTGTCCGAAACCATCAAGCGTGCCATGGTCTGCATGTATTTGTGGGCTATGATCAGTGACTTTGTGACCCGGTAGTTCTGCGTAAGCCAACCGCCGAGCGAGCCCACGACAAATGCATCCAATGAGACCCTGCAACCCTTTGCGGTGAGCTCGGCAGCAACTGGGTTATATTTTTCAAGCTTCTGCTGCCTAGCTACCTCCAGGGCGTCCGGGGCACCCTCAAATGGAATGCATGTGTCGACAATCTGTACTGACTTCCTAGCCTCATCTAAGATTACCAGATCAGGGCGAAGGTTACTCTGTATGCCGGGCTCTGTATTGCAATATAAATACTCTGTATTGCAATATAAAAACAGCTATGATGGCTTACCATGCCTTAGTGCAATCTAACCTTCAGTATGGCATCACTTTTTGGGGTGGCTCCACTGATCTGCAAATCCTTTTCAAACTGCAAAAATCATGCATTCGTGCAATATTTAATTTGAAATCAACAGAATCTTGTGAAACGTTCTTCATTGACTATAAAATTTTAACACTGCCGTCCTTATATGTATATGAAACAGTTATATTTATTAAAAAACATTACGACTTGTTTACGGAAACTAATCAAATCCACAGCCATAACACTAGACAAGCTGGGTGCTTATACCCTGAAATTGCTACCACTAAAACATATTTAACTAGAAATGTTGGCTTCCCGGCTATACAAATATTTAATAAATATGCTCACTCTTATCGTGACCTTGCGCTAGAAAAGTTCAAAAAGGCTGTTCGAACATTATTAGTTGAAAGTTGTATTTACAACATTGAATTATAAACTTTCTTCATTTTTTCTCTGTTTTTTTCTGCTTCAATTTAAATATAAAACTAGGTATATATATTTTAAAATTCTTTTATTTTTCTTGACGCTATTTATACTTATTTAGTAACACAAATAAAGATACATATTATTATTATTATTATACATATATATATATATATATATATATATATATATATATATATATATATATATATATACAGAGTGAGTTTTTCGGGAGTTGCCATTTTTATTACACCCAAACCGTTGATTTAATCGAAAAATTGTTCAAATGAGAGTTGTAGATATCGACGGGGGCAACCAATTGCGATAATCAGGAGCTTTATAGCTCTTATGGTTTTCGAGCTATGATACAAACTTACCTTTTTTTAAATGGAATACTATTCTTATTTGTTGATAAAAATTATTCAATAAAGCAACAGAAACCAAAAATAAAAAAATAAAAATTTTTATCAAGGTTTTTTTTCAAATTTTACAACTTTCGCGCTTAAAAATGATTTATTTAAGTGAATTTTGATGAGTTTAAGATCGCCTAGGTCAAACAACCCTGATAATTACGGAAAGTAGCAAGCGGTAATTATATTTATGCTACATAGATGGCTATACCGTATAGGTTTATCTAGAGTCCCTATAATAAATAGAGTCGTGACATGTTATCCATTTTGTATCCAAAAAAGAGCGGGAAATTTCAAAATTAATTATCACAGGTTTGAGTACATAATGATTGTTAATAAGGTTAATAAGTTGTAAGTTAATGAACAATTTAAAAGTTTTAATTATTCTTTCTAGATTAAATTAAACTATTTTTGTTAAATATTAAATTTATTTGCAATTTATGGTATTCCATATTGATGGTAATTTGTTGCTTTTACCATTCCTGTGAAAAGAGTGATATAGAAAACGGAGGAAATTGTTATAAAATAAAACTACAAGTAAATAGATATACAAATTAATTTTATTTCACATTATAAATTGCAGCCATAGTTTTACTATCATATTGACAATCAGACCTTTTATATTTTTTTTTTTTTTTTTGTAATTCGAATTCTAAACATAATAAATTTTTTAATAATTTTAATTTTTAAATTATGGCAGTTGGGAATATGTTTACAAGATATTTTTTTAAATTCTTTCATAAAAAATTTAACGATATCTATGTTAGATGCTAGTGATTTATAGTACACACGAAAAATTTTTCCATTTCAATAAAAAATGTGTATGTTTGCGGATTTATAAAAAACAAAGAATTGGAAATATTTCGATACCTCAATAAAACTGTATATGGCGTTTTTAATACTGTTTTACTTCCAGTTGTAGATATACATTTATTACAAACTGTACTAGTTTTTATTAATGAAGTTATTAAATAACCACCTATATTATACAGGCTATTTTGATCCCAAATACTGAGATCCAAAAAAGGAGATGGCGTTAAATTTTTAATATCTGGCAATGTTTCTATATTAGCTGCATCTTCTTTACGTTTTTTATAAATAGATTGCTCACGAAATTTCAAAAAGTCACCTATAATTTCACCATCATCAGTATCGTAACTACTGGCGACAGTATTATTCATGAATTGTGACACTATTATAATTTTCAAATCTGCTTCGAACTGAACACCCTTCGGTACAGGATGTTTTGACCTAATAGTAGAAAAAATATTTTCTACACAATCTTGAGTAAACCTTGACGTTAAGACAAAGACATATTGTTCTTTTTCTAACAGATATTTATTAATGTCAAGCACAGATTTTGTAGCAATTATAACACCCCTTTGAACCGGTTTAAATGATTCTTTATTGGCTATCTTAATATCACGAAATAAAATTATAGTTTCTTCTAAAAATTAACTATTTCTTTATACTTATTTTTATCAAATTTACTTATTGGAAATTTCGAATATCTTGAAGTCATTAATTTAAACCATTTATCGATTCGTTCAATTAAGCAAGCCGTTGTAACATATTCTGGTTTTTTTAAAATAAATGATGCAAAATTTATTCCACAACTGACATTATGATTTAAAACATTTCGACACTTGTTTATTTTCATTCCAAAAAAGTGTCCAGTGTTTAGAAGGTCTTCAACACTTAATTTGGGTATGGATTTAAATTCAGTATCCTCAGTTTCTTGAATTGAAATTACATCTACAATATGTTGAAACTCCACTCGATTAGTTGGTAAATTATATTTTTTAACAAAATCTTCAGGTATGATGATGTACTTATTGTTACGAAGACATGCCCGTATATTTTTATATAAATGACAAACATCTGGTGTTATAAATATTTCTCTGTCTATTATTTCACATAACGGGTGACGAATAGAATTTTTTATTTCCGTATGTCTACCAGCAGTAACACCTACAGAACGCCAAAAACTCTGATTCATGGAGCCCATATCTGACGAAATACTAATGACAATCAGACCAATTTCTTCAACTTTTTGAATAATCTGAAAGATGAATTCTTTCAAACGATTTCCATCATAACCTTCATTAGTAAACTGATAAGCGATTACTTGTTTCCAGCGGTGCATTATACCAGCTACCATGAAAACTAAAACTTTACATGCAGGTGGTTTCACGATATAATTTGGGATAATGTTTTGGGGTGTCAGGGAAACTACAGGAGTAATTTTAGAATACCTCACCAGTTTTACTTTTTGTAGATTCATTAACAGCATCTACGGTTGGTGTTATAGCCATTTCGTCCATGACAATGGTACAATATTTATAACGATCATCTGGAAACTGACTAACTTGAATTTTTAAAACACTGAGAACGTCACATAAAATTCCAGGTTTAATTTCAATTGTGTGTGCTAGAGATCGACTCAATGTCCTTCTTGATGGCAAAGGTATATTATATTTTAGAAGTGTATCATAGCCGCTACTTCCACACGCAAATTTTAATTCCATGGCTTTCTTTATAGTTTCATTGGACCAATACCTTGGCCGATTGCAGTTATTACTTAAAGCTCTTATTTGATCTTCAGTAAAAACTTTTTTAAATGGTATATAATTTGCATCAACTGTCAATCGTAACTTTTCATTTTCTGATTTCAGTTTATTCACCGTTTCTTTCATAATACTGTAAAGCCGGCAAAACTGGCTATTCCTTGCCTCATATTTGTTTTGTTTTTGTTTCAGTTCCTTCTTAATATTTCTATAGTTTTCCATTAACTCCAAATACTTTTGCTTCCAGTTTACACTGTTTCAGTTCCTTCTTAATATTTCTATAGTTTTCCATTAACTCCAAATACTTTTGCTTCCAGTTTACACTATCAGAAAGATCACTGTTGATGATAGAATTTGTATTCTAAAAGAAAAAAGATTTAAACATTTTTAGAATTATACAAATTGCTTTTTTTCCTTTAATATATTATGAAATATATTACTTCGATTTCATTTTCATTATTCTGACAATTAACGATTTTATTATCTTTGTTAACTATTTCATATTCCGTATTGAAGGCATTGAAGCTCTCCGAAGATCTTTATGTTGTATTATTAAAAATCGTTGGAACAGCATTTATTTTTAATTTTCTTTTTCCATCAACGTGAGGTTTTTCCCACATATCTTCCGTAAAATAATACTATAATTAACAAAAAAAAAGTATTCTTGCAAAAAATAATTAATTTTTTTAAAATAAAATGTTTCTCATTTGCAAACTAACCTCACATAAACATAACTTTGTTGTTGGCAGGACGTCATATCTTCCAATTTTTTTAATCCATAAGTTTAAGTCTCTTAGGATTACTAGGAAAACATACAAATTTTACACCAGTTTCGGAACGATTTTTACAATTAGGTGCGCAACAACCGATCATTTTTCAATAAGATGAGAAAAAATTATATTACGCCATTCACTTTTACGCATTTATATAATTATGACATGTACTTAACTGCTGTTTTTTTTATTTTTTTATTTTATTTATTAAAACACAATTAACAAATTATGTATGTACTTAAATACATAATTAAATAAGCTACTTGATATATTATTGTTTTGATTGTTACAAATTTTTTTAACATTTCATCAATTTATATTACGCGGTTTCTGGATACAAAATGCCGGAACCAATCAGCGTTCAGCAGACATGTCACGACTCTCTATACGATATACGATACTATCCAGATATGCCATCTATAATTTACTTTCAGAGATTTTTAATAATGACATTTTCACATCTACCAAATTTTGACTTCTTTAATATGGTGTACAATTAAATATTACAAAAACATTTGTAATTTGATAACTTGTTTAATAAATATTAAGTTGAATATTTGAGGAAAAACTACAAATTATTTTGATAATTAATGTATTTAATTAATAAATTTTTTGTTACTGTAAGAGGCTAATGTGAATATACCATTACAACTTATTTCGTGTTTTTTTAGCGAATTTCCAAAACTGGAAATTCAGCTTTTACGCCAGGTGTCATGGTGCGACCTAAGCCCGAGACCATATCAGAAATATGTTTTGAGGTCCCTAGAATACGAAAATGATATTCACTAAAATTTATATATATATATATATATATATATATATATATATATATATATATATATATATATGTATCCGCGCGATAACTCTCGAACGAAACGTTTAATGCTTATGAAATTTTGTGTGCGAATTCGATTTTCCAAATCGTTGGATGAGTTCGTTAGCCAGACACGTCGGATGCCCAGAAGTAGGTTTTCCGGGCGTTTTTTGTCAACAAAATGAGTTTTTTGCCAGAATTAAGCAATTTTTCAAATTTTTTTTTCACTAAGCCATTGTAAAAGGTAAAATGCATAAAAAAATGTTTTTATACCGTTGCTCTAATTTACTTACTTTTCGAGAAAAACTAGGAAATATGTCGTTCTCCATTTCACTCGCACTCGCATTCTTTTTTTTTCTGTCTCATTTTTTGCGAGCTAAATTCGAAAAAAACCGCTTTATAAGTAGCGTGTCATGATTTTTTTAATCCAATTTAACGATTTGGCTATATTCTATTTCTCTGTCAGTTAAATGTTTTTATAATGTATCTCTGTTCCATTTTTTTTTACAAAAAAAATCCCGACGATATCTGTTATGTGATATGATCAGAATTTAGATTATATTTACACCTTCCTAAAATTAATAAGAGTTTGCTTCAATCGTATAAAAATTACGTTAAATCATATTCAAACAATAATATTTTTACGTAATTTTCTATCCAATTGACAATACAGTTATGATTAGAATTGTATAATCAGAGCATTCTAATATTAAATAATTTTGCACATTCAATTTTTTTTTTTAACAAAGAAAAATTTTTTTAAATTTTGACACATTCTTTTATGAAATTTCGATTAAGAAATATTAAAAAATTTTAAAGTGAATCATTTAAAAAGAGTTAAAAATAAATTAAAAAGGAAACATTTCTCTATTTTAACATATTTGTAAAGAAAATTTTACAGTTTACTTACAATTTTTTGAAAAAATGTAATAACATTTTTACATACAATAAAGATTATATTTGAACGGTAGGAAATCCACAAATTTTTTTTTATTTCTTTAATTAATTATTAAATTTGGTTTTAGAAGAAAATCTTCGTCTAATTCGCTCCAAGCCGAAAGTATAGCCACTAATAAGGACATTCCACTGTTAAAATAAATGGAAAATATATTGAAATTTATTTAATGAAAGCCATTCATACACATTTTTAAAATATCCTTTTGAATTATATAACAAATAAAATCTGTGTAAAAAAATCTAATTGACGTGTTTTTTCTCAATTTGCTAATATTAAGTAAGGCTCGTTAATTAGGGAGTGATTGTGTTAAAATTTTAATATAAAATATGGTAATTTTAACCCTCTTTAAAAGAACATTTCGATTTTAACAAAAAAATTTTAAAAAGTGTTTTCGTTTTTCCCGGATTACCAAAAACTGTTCATAGGCATATCTGTGACTAAAGTTGCCTCCCTTTCTTAAGAAAATAAAGTATTTTTAAAATTTTGTGCAAAAGAATAAAACACAATTAACGAAAAAAAAGTACGCGTTTCCATATTTTTAAGATTTTGTAGTACAAGAAAATCCTTATAAATTCATCATATCTGTTATTGCATTTACTAGCTTTTACGCAATTTAATAAACAAAAGTCTGAAAATGGACGTAGAATCTCACTGTTATTAATTATTACGTCTTAGTCTTTTGAAAAATTATTTTTTGAACTAAAATAAGAATAGGAGGAATATAAACTTAGGGGTAAACGACAGGAGTATATAAACTTTATTTTAGATTCTACGTTTATTTTTACAGAAAATCATCAAGTACCTATTATTTCTTTTTTGAATGTATAAATACAAAAAGTTCGAAATTATTTTATATTAGAATTTCAATTTTGGTCGACCCTACGGGTTGTCCCCATTTACTCTTTTCTCGTCTCTTTTGACCCCAATTTTTCATAGAGAAGAAATTATACGATTTTTGTTAATTTTTCAAAAACCACCGATATTTTTAAATTTTTTTGGATACTGCTGATAAAGTGACCATCTTCGCGTAAATTTTTAATATATTAAAGATTAGGTACTCATAAAATAAATACAAAAAAATACGGTGTGAAGTCTGAATGCGTACCTATTCATCCTTGTCTACGGTAGCACATTTTTTATTGACATAAATATTAGAAACGCAGGAAAAGAGACCAGGAATCAACATAGAAGTGGATTATGGTACGATATATTTTCTGAAAAAAGTGCTTAGGACCAAAGTTATAGAGTTCAAAGTGATGCACTTGATGATGACTTTGAAGTTGACCTTGAGGTCAATTTCCAAAGTCATTTGAAAATCATTTAATATTTTTCAAAAGGAGTAGTTTACTTTTCATCCCTAAATGGTTCAAAGTATATTCGAACGAATTTCACATGCAAGATAGAAAATAAGTGATCAAGAAGTAATTTTGAAAAATACTTGCTCAACCGCAATCGGAAAAATAATAGTTAATCATATGTACAATTGAATTCCTAATATGATAACTATAGAGTAGCAATAAAAATTTTAAAAAATTTTGAAAATTTCTAATATAACATAAAGTTAATGTTTAACTTACAATTGGAGTGATATTAAATCTTTTCTTAACTTTACTTCTAAAATTACTTACAAAAATGTTTTCTTCTAATTTTTTCTATAAATTTGCGCCTATTTTTTCATTTCGTCAGGTTTTTGTTTTTTTTATTTTAGAAAAATAACGCAACAAATCAATTTTGAAGATAGATTGAGTCAATACATGAAATTACTGCTTATAGGTACAGGATATGGTCAAAGTTCGGCAATGGCTAATCATTTTCAACTGACCTTGAAAATCGATTTCAGGGTCACTATCAAGTGCATCGCTTTAAATTCTACAAATTTGGTACTCAGCCCTTTTTTCAAAAAATATGTCGTTTCAAAAATATTTAGCTATAACTGTTTTCATCTACAGAGGTTGAATGGTGTTTTCTACCCCTAAAAAGCGTATTTAGCCGAAATAAAAAAACACGTATTTAATATTTTTCGCTGTTTAATAAGTATGTTAAGTTTCATTCAAATTGGCAAGTATTAGTTGGGTAGTGTTATTTGTCAGAATGTTTTGCCGATCTAGTTTTTTCAATATTTCTTTGCTCGTTTTCAGAATTTGTATTTTAATTTCTACGGACAAATAACTCATTCTTTTCTTCGATTTTAGTAACTTTTATTTGCTGATGTTGACCATTAATTGATCGAAACATATCAAATATTTTTCAATGATTTTTTTAGCGAATGTCGAAAATTTTGAAAATTTTTTCACCGTTAGTAAGTTAAAGTATTTGAATTCATTAAGTAATTAAATGATGTCCACAAGAACCTTACGAACTACCATAAGTTATATGAGATCCCTAGGACCCGTTTTTTACTGTTAGGATAAACTTTTTACTAAAATTATTTTAGATGAATAAAGGTTATGTTATATGATTTCCGCCAGGGTTTACTGTTCCCATTATTGTAAAAAATAAACTAACCGACCGATTTTGAAAATTTTTTCACTGTTAGAGAACTAAATTATTTTAGATGGATACAACTATGCTGCACAAAGTCCGTTCGGGTTCTTGGGTTCCAAAACTATCAAAACTAATTACCCAGCCGATTTTAAAAAATCTTTTACTCTTAGAAAGCTAAACTATTTTAAATAGGTACAGTTCTTAGATGAGATCCGCCAGTCCCCAAAATTTGGAAATTCGCTATGTTATGCAGATGCTGCGACAGGGGTATTTAGTATAAATTCAAAATAAATCGTATGTTTTGCGTTCGGTTAGACAAACCTTACCACGGGTTTTGAAAATTAAAACTTAAAACTGCAATTTCTCAAAAATTTGAAATAATGAAAATTTTAGCATAATTGGCAATTTGAAGTCATAAACTAATTTTTAAGAAACATCTCAACATATGTTCCCATTTGAAAAAAAAAATTTTCTATTCCAAAAAAACCGTAAGTCCTAGAAGTCTGGAACAATTTTCCGTGAATGGCCCCCTCTATTTTGAATATTTTTTGTATAAACTTTTTTTCGATTAGACGCTAATTTTAGGAATAAATCGAATGGCAACTCCTGAAAAACTCACACGGTATATATATATATATATATATATATATATATATATATATATATATATATATATATATATATATATATATATATATATATATATATACGAGAGTTGTCATTCGATTTATTTCTAAAATATGTTGTATCTAATTGAAAAAAAGTTTATACAAAAAATATTCAAAATAGAGGGGGCCATTCATAAAAAATTGTTCGAGACTTCTAACCTACGGTTTTTTCGGAATACAAAAAATTATTTTTCTTCAAATGGAAACATATGTTGAGATGTTTTTTAAAAATTAGTTTATTACTTCAAATTACCAATTATGCTAAAATTTTCATTATTTTAATTCATATTTTTGAGAAATTGCATTTTTAAGTTTTGGTTTTCAAAACCCGTGGTCAAGTTTATTTAATCGAACAAAAAAAATACGGATAATTTGCAATTTACACTCAAAATACCCAAAATAACTAATGATGGTATGTTCGCATTAAGCTGTTACAATAAAACAAAATTTATTAATTAAATACATTAATTATCAAAATAATTTTTTAGTTTTTCCTCAAATAGTCAACTTAATATTTAATAAGCAGGTTATTAAATTACAACTGCGGTTGTAATATGATATTTAATATTACACCATATTAAAGAAGTCAAAATTGCTTACGTTTGAAATTGGCATTACGTATTACCTTTTCAAAACTAAATGATGGCGGACATAGATTAGGCACAGATTTCATTTATCAAATTATTAAACAATTTTTTTTTAAAAAAAAAGTAAAATAATTGTCCAAAAAATATTTTAATACAACATTTTTCAAGATTGCAGTATGTATTTTAACAATATGTCTCCACGATATGTATTTTAAACATATCCTTATATAACCTTAATTTCTATTCCAGTAATTTTTTTCTTTTATTAAGAATCAATAAAAATTTGCTTTGCTAAAAGTTCATTTGCTAAAAGTTCATTTTATGGAATGTTTAAAATTAAAGCATTTATTATTACTGCGTGAATTAGTTAAACACGCCGTTAGTGAAGGTTGTTCAAAGTTCAAAATACTCGCCGATTTTATTACAATTTTATCATTTTTAAAACATGTTCCGTGTTAAAACGGTTCTCCATATTATGAAAACGACAGTATTTAATAAAGTTTTTAATAAAATTACACAAATTTTATTTAATTACAACCACTTCCTAAATAAAATATAATAAATAAATATACTTAAAATATAATTTTACTAATTCTAATTACTTTAGTGTGTAATCAAATTGCCTAATTGTTTTATTGCTTCTGAGACTACCTACTAAAGCAACGGAAGCATTGTGATCAGTTTTGAAAAATAAAAATCTTTCCCCTCCAAAATAAATTTTTTTACGCACATTTTACGTCTTAGAGCTTCCTGAATAATTTTGGTTTGGTGTCTGTCCGTCTGTGTGTCACCAGTTTGCACCAAGTGACATAACTTCTGAACTCATCGATTGTTTGTAATAAAATTTTTAGAAATTATGTAGTTTCGTTCCTAGATGGTCCCCTATGAATTTAATCGAAATCGCAGTAACGGTAGCTACGTCGTTACCATGTCATTCCATTAATATACTAAATTGCACCAAGTGGCATAACTTCTGAACTATTCAATGAAATTATCATTAATTTATGAAATTATCAGAAATTATGCGGTCTGCTTCCTAGATGGTCCCCTACAAATTTCATTGCATTCGGAGTAATAGTATCCACGGCACTACCATGAAATCCCATTAAATAACAATATCTTATTTACTGTTAGTCCCATTTCGCTCAATTTTTATGAATCGCTTTGTTCATTTATTTTTATTAATTTACGTACCTATATTAAATTACACAAAGATATATTGGGCATTAAATTACCAAGGTGCTTTTACAAGTACGAGAAAGCTGTGTGCCACACCCCATTGGCAGCGTACAGTGGAATTTCGGAGATTTTCCAATCGCAAATTGTCCATATTTCAGTGTTAGGGATTTAAAAATTGTATGTTTACGTCACACGAACATTGTATTCACAAAAATTGTGTGTTTGCAGTATTCGTGTGACGTAAACATGCGATGTTTAAATCCCTATCACTGAAATATAGACAATTTTTGATTGGACAATCTCCGATAATCCACTGTATTTTAGTATCTTACGCAACTGCGAAATTTTTTTTTCTTAGTTTGTAACCAAATGATTATGGATCATTATCTTGGTATACTTTATTTGTTGGATGACCACTTGTCATTTTATTGTTAATTATTTCGCTTTGATTATTACTTAGAATTTTTCAGGATATAAAATAAAATACATTTTTCATAGAATAAGATTGTTTATTTTTTCTGGCAAACATCGAAATTACAGTATGTCGACGTGTTCTACAATTTTCCCTCGGTGCCATTGCCGGATTTCATAGATTTTTCAATTTTTCTTCTTTCCTGATAGTAAGTTGAATGTAAATCTTGCATTTTAGATTTGACTTCTGGTACACCTGATATGATCATTACTTCTTATAGGAAATACGACTAGAATTACTTCTAATAGAAGATACGACTTTTTTATAGGACGTTTCCCGCATGGCTCTATTTTTAAATAAAGGAAATTTTGTATTCCACAGGCAATCAAAATTTCTAAATTCCTAAATAAATTTTATTCTCGTTTCCGAATTGGACTTTTCTGTCATTTTTATTTAACCTATAAAATAATTTCAATTTAAAATTAAAAATTATACTTATTTTTAATAATTACATAATATGAAGTACTTACTTGATTTAATTACATTCCAGGAAGATACATTTTAGTTATAAATCCATAAGAACACCAAAAATTGAATAAAAATTAATAAAATTTGCCTAGTTAAATAGCTGAAATTCTAAATTTCTAATTTGGCCATTTTCATTTATACTAAAATAGAGTCCCTATAATAAACAGAGTCATGACATGTGTGGTGAACACTGATTGGTTCCGGCATTTTCTGTCTAACGTTGGGTAAAATAAATTGAAAATAAGTTAATAAAAAATATTTAACAAAAACCATTTTGTTTAACTTAGAAAGAATAATTAAATTAAAAATTTTTAATTGTTCATTAATTCATAACTTATTAACAATAATTATTTACTCAAAAATATTTACTCAAACATGTGATAATTAATTTTGAACCTTCCCGCTCTGTTTTGGATACAAAATGAATGACATGTCACGACTCTATTTATTATAGGGACTCTAGGTAAACCTATACGGTAAAGCCATCTATGTAGCATAAATACAATTACCGCTTAGCTACTTTCCGTAATTATGAGGCTTGTTTGACCTAGGCGCTCTTAAACTCACCAAAATTCACTTAAATAAATCACTTTTAAGCGCGAAAGTTGTAAAATTTGAAAAAAAACTTTAAATAAAAATTTTTATTTTTTTATTTTTTGTTTCTGTTACTTGATTGAATAATTTTTATCAACAAATAAATATACTATTCCATTTAAAAAAAGATAAGTCTATATCATAGCTCGAAAACCATAAGAGCTATAAAGCTCCTGATTATAGCAATTGGTTGCCAATTGCTACTCTGCAACTCTTATTTGAACAATTTTTCGATTAAATCATCTGTTTGGCTGTAATTAAAATGGCAACTCTCAGAAAACACACGATATATATATATATATATATATATATATATATATATATATATATATATATATATATATATATAGGGTGAAAAATATATAACTCTCCGAGAAAATAGGGGAGAAAGGTCTCAATTTACTAATTAAGTTTTGCTAGTTAATTTGTTCCGATTATGTTTCATTTCAGAAATTTTTGATTGTCAAAAACTTGTTAAAAAATGGCCCCTAGAAAAAAATCCTTAATCAGGCTCTGACTACCTAACATATTTTTTGTTTTTGTTTTTTTGAATGTTAAACTTTTCATCAACAAAATATGTTTACCGAATCTTTTGAAATTAAGTGTACAGTAGCGTACAAAAAAATTAACATATTTTGTAATAAAACAATTGCAGGTAATATTCATACTTATATGAGTTATAAATTTAGCAAACATCTGTAACTGACTTCAGTAGCCTAAATATCATTTACTTACATCAACTTCAAAAATTTCTGTAAAAAAAATTCATTCTAAACAATTAATTAGAATTTTTCTAAAATTTTTGTAGGTCATTGTACATAAAACTTTCGCTTTATAAAAATATAGGTTAATAGTGTACGCACCTCATTGTCATTAGGTCATTATACCTATTTACAAAATACAGCTAATTGAGCTAATACATACTTGAAGTCACATAAATAATATTCTATTAGTTATTTACCGGGTGTCAATTTAAAAACAAACCGGTCTCATATATTTGGAACTGTAAAAGATAATTAAAATTTCTCAAAACTGCTTCTAGAATATGGGAGACAAACTAATATAGCCAACATGAGAATTTTTTGTAACTTTAAAATTATAATATCCTATTTAAGCATGAAAGCTCTTTAAAAATTAAAAATCACAAAGTGATTGAAAAAATTATCCGAATCGGCCGGGAATCGAACCCAGGATCTCCCGGTAACTAGCCAGGTGTGTTAACCATTACACCAATGATCCCGTGCTCGACAGTCGCCCGAGCCGGACATTTATTCAATCACCTAGATGTGTATTAGTACTCTGTCTAATTCGAGAAACAGTTACAATTCTTCAATTTCAAATATTATCGAGTGCTTGTGAGACATTACTACGTATGACAAACTTTTAGTGTAATGGTTAACACATCTGGCTAGTTACCGGGAGATCCTGGGTTCGATTCCCGGCCGATTCGGATAATTTTTTCAATCACTTTGTGATTTTTAATTTTTAAAGAGCTTTAATGCTTAAATAGGATATCATAATTTTAAAGTTGCAAAAAATTCTCATGTTGGCTATATTAGTTTCTCCCCCATATTCTAGAAAAACAGTTTTGAGAAATTTTAATTATCTTTTACAGTTCCAAATATATGAGACCGGTTTGTTTTTAAATTGGCACTCGGTAAATGAATAAACTAATAAAATATTGGTTTGAAAGCAAGACTACTACATATTATGATATGCCCGTGACAGGAAACACAAATCATTGTCAATAAATGCATACATAATACATATACATGCTAAAATGTATTTTTTTCTGTACCTGTGTGTGTATGTGTGTGTATTTACCGTGTAGAAACACAGTACACACTACACACACATACATATACATCGAACTAATCTTTTAAAAAATTATGTAGTTTCTAACAATGTTTATTTTATTTCCTAAACATTGATATTGCTTTGTAGGTATGTACGAGTATGTATGTATTTGGAAATATAATGAATATACTCATCGGCAAAATTAATCACCTTTTAAAAATGTTAACATTATTTTAATTTTAAATTTCGTTTGTGATATTGAATGTAATTTGCTGAATATTAATTGCTGAATTAAAGTTTGTAAAGAATGTTATTTGCTGAATTAAACAATGTTAACAATCAGAATTCATTTCAATTTTTTTTTTAAATTTAAACGATTTTAAGAAATTAATAAAAATTGACTTTTAGGATTAGATATTTAGGATTTGACACGTTGTCTTATCGTCTGTACGATACATATACTGACGCGAGGAGAGACAACATAGGTAACTTTTAAATTATTTTTAATAAAAATTAATTTTTTTTACTTTTTATTGTTTTTTGAAGTAAATATAGATTATAGTACAGCAGAAAATGCTTAATTTATTGATAAATTACGTACTCACTAAACAAATGGAATCTAATAACACAGTTTCAAAAAATAATTTATACATTATACTATTTTTAGGTTGACGGTTAATTTTGTTGATGAGTGTAGTACTCTAAAAATTGATGAAGTGATAAGTCGTATGATTCCCACGGTTTCGTACTCACAAATTTCATTTGTTTTTGTTTATATTATAAATTATACTGCCCAACTAAACAAAAGTGCCGTAAGTGCAAATTTTCGAATTTTGACTTATGTACCATTTCGGACGTTTTGGACTACGAGGAATCCATTGAACTTGTCAAAAATGGTATAGCTCCAACCGTTCGGAGCTACAGACTTCGAGCTAGCCGTATGTATACTAAAATGTTGTCATTACTAAGTAAGAGTGCGGTAAGTACAGTCTACTAAGCAAAAATGCAGTAAATTCAATGCACTATGGCACCCTTACTTAGTTTGCTGCACAAGCGGCATTTATGCTTAGTAGATGTAAAACTTCTGTTGCACATACGACATTATTACAATCTTCGTTTGATAATTCCGCTAATTGTTGTTATGTTTGTTTGTTGATTTAGCGGTCATTGTATTTGTTGCTGCAGATAAGTGAGCTTTAATCATATTTTTTGTGAACTTCGAAGTTATTTGTAGTGATGAATTCGTTACCAGACATAGTGTCAAATCGTACAAAACAGTTAATTAACTTAGCCATTGAAAAAAATTAAAATCAGGCTAGTGCCGTTGAATTTCGTATGGAGGATGAAGAATGTAAGGTCTCCAATTCAACAAAACTTGCTAAAATTCATAATAATGAGCTTTTACCGATAACAGATGCTGTAAACGAGGGCTTTAAAACTATCTTAGATAATATTGCTGCAGAAGACAAAGAAGTACTCGTTTATGATTTAAACACTAACACAATAATAGCCAGACGAGATCTAACCGAAAATGGTGTTGATTAAAGTGTTAACTGATAAAGTTAGGTCGGATTGGAAAGAAAACAGTAATAATTTAGGATTCGACTTGAAAAAAGTTTTGTAAACTTAGAATTCGAAAGAACTATAAAAGTTGAACAAAACAATCTAGGTTTTTGTAATACACCTACTGAAGATAAAGGAAATGTGGAAAATGAATTAAGCATAGGCCTAGGTGAAAATAAGCCTAATGTGGGTATTGAAATTCGGCATGACACCGCTGAGACTTCAGTTTGTTATGGTGATGCAGGTGAAAATAAGAAAAAAAGGAAGAAATTTAATATTAGTTTAAAGAAAGGAAAAAAAATAAAAAATTGAAGAATTGCAAAGTAGCCACTCAGTGGTGAAAAATCCATGTAATGTACAAAATTTCTGTAAAAGAAAGTGCATTCAAAACATTATTGAAGCAAAGAGAGAGGAAATTAATAACAATTTTGGAATATTTCATGGTCTGAGCGCAGAAATTTTGTATTTTTACAGAGCTAAAAATATTATTTTATAGTTTATCCCTGCTCTGAGATGGGTAGCAACAGTATTTAATGTTACTTATGGAACTTTCAATCGTCCTAATGAAAAAGTAATACAAAGCAAAAATGCCGTAAGTACAGTTTTTATTGAAAAAAACGTATTTCTAAGCAAAATTTTGCAATAAAATTGTGCAGAACTGCTTAGAAATATCTCTTACACAAAATAAAGAAAACTGCTTTAAAGTTCTACTGATACAAAAAGAAACAGCAAGTCAAAATGTTTTGATCTCAATTTTCTCAAAAACTTGAATTTGTTACTTAAGGCACTTTTGCTTAGCACGGCAGTATAATGATTTAATGTATGTATGCTATGTATGTATAATGAATCTATTTTGACTTGAAGAGCTCCTGTAGTCGTACTATTCAAGACCGCACTGTATTTCCAAATTTGCCTGTATCGACAGATACCTGAGTCAATATTATTATTATTATGAAAAACATACTTGTTTTGTATTTGTGTGTGTGCTAGATACAGTGAATGAAGTTGTAATGAAATAAATTGTGTAGCAAAAATTAACAACAATGTTTTCTAACAGTTAAAGAAAAAAATTTTTAATTTTTGAAATTTACAATTAATGGAATTTCTTTATAAAAATTTATAACTTCTGTGTTCTGTTCTTGTAACTTTTATAAATTTATAACTTCTGTGTTGTGTTACTTTTTTTGGTTGTTTGGCAATTCGTAGTTTTTAATGTAATTTGTTATTAAATTAATACTGTGTAATGCAGAGTTATGGTTTTTATAACATTCATAATGTCCTGTGATATAAAAAACTAAAAAATTTTAAAAACTAAAAAAATAATTCATAAACTTATTTTAATCAAAATTTATGAACAATTGTGTTAGCTTTTCTATGAACGATACAGTACATTTGAATTCGACAATCAAGACATGTTTACATATTAATCATATTATGGTAAAATTAAAAAAAAAATTTTTTTTAATTTTAAAAATTTTTTTATTATACAGGGTGCGAATAATTTTAGTTTGGTCAGAGCCGTATTCAGGGAAATTTATATTAAATTACGAGCTGGCTGGGATGCGATTTTTTCAGATAGCGAATTCCGAAAAAAAATTTATGTCTTCGGCAATTATACACCGAGAGAAACCATCTGTTAAAAGGAAGAGAGTTATTTACTTTACACCCTGTATATATATATATATATATATATATATATATATATATATATATATATATTGTAAAGGCGATGGGGGGCCACCCTGTATTAGTTAGATTAAAATGTCTATTAAACTTCTGTATGTTGATGTGAAAACATATTATTTTATTAGTTTGTAGATTTAGCTTCGGAATCCCAAACCACCGCAGTTATAATGTTGAACTTAAGATTCGCGGAATATTAGTCCCTGTATTATTTTATGCGCAGAAGATGAACGTGAGTCCGGAAAGGTTGTAAAATAAACACATTTTGTACGACCGTAAAACACTTTATTGATTGTTAATTTTAATTAATTTACTGCGGTATGAAATGTACATAAAGGTTCAAACAACAAAACATTTATCACACATTATGTAAAATACAGTAAAATTCGATGTGTCTAATAGTGTATTATAAAAAAAAAATATTGAAACGAAACAAAAATTAAAAAGAAGTTAAATGAATCGGATCCGACACATCTTATCTTCGGATACAAGCTTAAAAAGCAACCAGCTGGTTCCATAACTAAAACCCGATTAATTTCTCACACTGCCAACGACAACCACCACGCCAAACTAAGCCCGCCTGACCCCACTGCTACGTAGTGCACGAGTGGTGACCATTCAGTCGTGCTCTCCCTTGTCATCAGTAGCTTCGCGTGCTACCAATGTATTGTTTGAAATTAGTTAGTACTCGTTAGAATCAAAGGGATGGCGTCATGGTCGATATAGAAGAACTACGTAATAATTATAGGCAGTGCTCACAACATAGATGTAAATTCGATTGCCTATATCAACACATATATATATATGTATAATATATATATATATATATATATATATATATATATATATATATATATATATATATATATACATATATATATATGTATATATATATATATATATATATATATATATATATATATATATATATATATATATATATATATATGTATATATATATATATATATATATATATATATATATATGTACTGTGTGCTTTTTTCGAGAGTTGCCAAACCGCTGATTTAATCGAAAAATTGTTCAAATAAGAGTTGTAGATATCCACGGGAGCAACCGATTGCTATATACTCATCAGTAGCTTTATAGCTCTTATGATTTTCGAGCTATGATACAAATTTGTAGATTGTTAAATGAGACTATATATTAATTTTTCGATAAAACTGATCTAATGCATTAATTCACAACATAAATGAGAAAAAAAAATTTTTTACAAAAATTTAATTTTTTAATTTTTCTTTATCTATTAGTTCGGCAGTAAAAATATGCATATGTACTTGAGGCTACTTCAACCGATGTACATTTCCATTACATCCAAAAAAACAACCTTTTCCGGTACCATTTCTATCATAAAAATTTGGTTGTAATAGAAATGACAACTCTCAAAAAACTCACGTGGTATATGTATACATATTACAGGGTGGTTCAGAATTATGTACAGTAATTCCTAGAGCTAATAGTACGTTCAAAAATAAAGCTACCTTTTCATGTATACTTTTTTTCAAAACTCAATAATAATGGAGATACAACCCTTAAAAGGGTGAAACTAAAACCATTTTTTCCTAAATGTTTTCCAAACGCTCTTGAATAACGGATTGATATTTTGGAGGCACGTATTTTGTGTCAGGAGGATTAAATTTGTGTTAACACTTATTCCACCACTTATGGTCAAGCGCTGGTTTTGGGTGGTAGGTGTGAGTTATCACGTCTTTTCTTTCATTTCAAATTTGCAGTTATTTAAACAAAATTCTTAAAAATATTATTCCGCAGACAATTCCACGCAAAAAAGGTATACTTGTTATATTTCGATAAATAATACCGTTTTCGAGTAATTTAAAGCAGAAATATCTCTAGTCAGATTATAAAAAATATAAAAATATTATAGATTATAAAAATATTTATAAAAAAACCAAAAATTTAAAAAAAAAAATTGAAAAAATTAAATTGACATTCGCTCAATAATTTTGAGGTGACTCAATAATTTAGTCTGTGTCCCACTGGAACTCTTAACTGGGATAAAAATGTTTCTATCAGTTATTCCAAAGTATATAAGTTTATATACGAAATTAGACTGAAATCGCTTCAGTAATTTTGACCTGACTGAATAATTTACTTTGTATCCTTCAGAAGCCTTTAATCGGGATCAAATTTCCTTTCGGTTATTCCAAAGTATAAAAGTGTCCTCACTAAATTTAATTGAAATCAATTTTGTAGTTTTACACTAATTAGTTTCGTATTAATATCCCGCAGAAACCTTCACCCAACATATAAATTATCCTATCAGTTATTCTAAGCCATAAAATATTTCTACTAAATTTTGTTGAGATGGGTTTAGTAGTTTTGATACCAATTGTTATTTGCTTCACAATTTCTCTAAATGAGTCTAGCGAAATTATAATAGCACTGAAATTTACTAGGTGTATTGTAAGGGACAACATCAGTTGACAATATTTGGTTTTTTTATAATTTGACTAGCGTTATTATAATAAAACGGTTTTGACAATATAGCTGCAACATATATATACTCATATATATATATATATATATATATATATATATATATATATATATATATATATATATATATATATATATATATATATATATATATATATATATATAAATATATATATATATATATATAAACTCACACAGTATATATATATATATATATATATATATATATATATATATATATATATATATATATATATATATATATATATATATACTGTGTAAGTTTTTCGGGAATTGCCATTTTTATTACAGCCAAACCGTTGATTTAATCGAAAAGTTGTTCAAATAAGAGTTGTAGATATCGACGGGGGCAACCAATTGCGATAATCAGGAGCTGTATAGCTCTTATGGTTTTCGAGCTATGATACAAACTTACCTTTTTTAAATGGAATAGTATACTTATTTGTTGATAAAAATTATTCAATAAAGCAACAGAAATAAAAAATAAAAAAATAAAAATTTTTATTTTAATTTTTCTTTTAAATTTTGCAACTTTCGCGCTTAAAAGTGATTTATTTAAGTTAATTTTGTGGAATTTAAGAGTGCTTTATTCAAACAGCCATCGTTATTTACGTTAAATAATTGTGCAGCTATACAGTAATTGTATTTATGCTACATAGATGGCTGTAGATGGCTTTACCGTATACCACACAAATGACTAATTCAAAATGTCAGCTCTTTAAATACCAAAATTTTATTAATTTTTATTCAATATTTTGTGTTTATATTGATTTACAACTAAAATTTATCTACCTGGAATGTAACTAATTACAAAAATGAATTAAGAAAACGCGGAACGTCATTAAACGGTAAAAAAAACTGACCTTGTTTTAATCAATTTTTTTTTAATTTACAATATTTCGATAATTTATGTAATTCAGTTTTAGGTACTTTATTGGAGTATTTCTAATAACTTATTATTGTGTTTATTGAAGATAGAATAACGATTTTGTTCTCATATTTAATTCAGTTTCATGGAAGTTTTCGAAATGACATAACCTCTAATATGTTCCTATTCATTGTTATTTTAAAAGGTAAGGGTAATTCCACAATTTCAAAATAATTATTTACAATGTAAGTAACGAAAATTTTTATTTCATAGGATTCTGTAAAGCTTTGGTTCAATATGAAGTTGATATAAATTTGCCAAACCATGGTACTTCTGTGGAAAAAATTCAAGAAATAGAAAACTTAACACGAGGAAACTGCCCCTAAAAATTTGCCACCCGGGGCTTCTGCCCCGCGTGCCCGTAGTGTAAATCTACCACTGGTTATACGTAACTACCAGCAGGGCTGGGAAAAATGGTTCATAGAAATTAAAATAGAAAATGGAAAATGGTTTTCAAAAATGCATTTAAAATACAAAATGAAAAATGGTTTTGCTGAACATATTTAAAATAGAAAATGGAAAATAGCTATTTAAAATGGTATATAAAATCCCAAATAGGGTTTCCGATCTCTGGCCACAAAATCGATCTTGTGGATCGATTCGAATCGTCAAACCAAAAATCGATGCAGGAGAAAATCGGCTTACAAAAGATCGATCTGACGAAAATCGATTCAGTTTTAGTACTTGCAGAAAATAAAAGATATATAAAAGTTTTAATGAAGTTTCTTATTGGGTCATCACAAATCAGTTTTTAATTTTCGTTGAAGATGAACTGCTGAATTTAATATGAATAAAATGGTTTCCACTTTGCGCTAAAAGTGTCACATAATTCCAAAATTTGACTCAATTTTCTATAAATGAATCATAAAAGTGGTAAAATTATTTGACAACATAAATAGTTAAAATATATTTTACAATAATTTTGAAAAAATATCATATTTTTACTAAAAATAACCTAATTTAAATTCGAAAAGATCGATCTCCGATCCCGTAAATTTTTCACGATCTCTGTATCGATTTACTCTCCAAAGAACTGATTCGAAAAATCGAAGATCGGCCCTCCAAAAATCGATTTTCGATAAAATCGAATCGAAATCGGAGACCCTAATACCAAATGCTTTTTTTACTTTAAATTCTATAAATTTTTCTATCAATATTAAGAAAAAAAAGTTAAGAAAATTTTAAACGTACTGAAATTAAATAAAGGAAGTCTTTTGAGAAATTTTTCTAAAGTTTACACGATATGAAAACGAAATTTAAGTCTTGAAGTATTGTTGCTTTAAAATATTGTAAAATTTAATTCAGCCTTGACATATTCAAACCTTGACTACGCTACAACTGCGACTTCTAAATTATGAAAATCATCTACTTGTAATACAAAACATTTTTTATCGCCGTGTCTTAAAGATAATAGTACATAACTTGAGTCAGAAAAGTTTGACTTAAGAGAACTACAACTCTAGTAATAAATTTAACTCCCGTGACTTTGTAACTCGAGTTATAAAAAATTTGAATCAATTAAATAAACTTACATTTAATTTACAATTTGTTAGACTCCAGATCGTTCAGTTCGAGTTCTATAATTTATGCACATAAATTTGAGTATACATGTATTTTCATTTCAAATGTAAAATGGATTCAAATTTTCTTTTTAAATACAAAATGGAAAATGGTTTGACCGAACTTATTTAAAATAGAAAATGGAAAATGCCATTTTGTATTTTAAATACATATTTAAAATGAAATCATTTTAAATAGCTCCCAACCCTGATCAACAGAAAATTATTTTATTGTAAAATTGTATAACAATTAGGGTAAAAGACCCCATTGTCGATCGGGGTTATAAGTCCGATCAGTTTTGACATTTATATCTTAATGAAGTTATTTCTGAAAGAAATCTTTGATAAAAAAAATTATTATTAATAGAATGATTATTTTTCAATTTAAATTCACCTCACATTTAATGCCTCCTCACTTAATTTAAGAAATACATATATATATATATCGAAAAATTTTTGTTGAATTCGTGAATTTTTAATATGATGGATGATCATTATTCAAAACACATGAGTTATAAATTGTAACATTTTTCACCGAATTTTTAAAGTTATTAGCATAATAAAAGTATACAAATAATTGTTATTAGTCCACTTAAGAGATTAGGATAGCTAAATTAAATTTTATATGCGTTAAATATTATTTGTATGACTGATTCTTCTTGGGATCTGGATTTTACAGTTAGGTACCGCATTTTGAGAATTATATTATATTGCATATTTATTTTATAAACATTTTTAATTAATTTTTGGGTTTAAAACACTTAACTAACCGTTTTTATAATTTCACTTTAATATTTTATTTATTTCAGAACGTAAAATCAATTGAAAAATAATTAATAATGAATTAAAACTTCGAAATTGAAATAAAAACGTCAGACATTTAGATTTGAAACAACATATAAATATATACGTCATAATATATACGTCATATACTTAATTTAACTGTTTAAAAATTCACAATGGCGAATAGATAAGTTAGAATCATGTTAGAATGTACACAATGTTTTTTAAAGCATAATTAGATGGCGAAAGAAAATACAGTATTTTAGTGGTTTATTTTATCGAATATTTAAACCCTTCTGTCATTGCTGCTATGTTTCACAAGGTGTCATTCTGTGATACTCTATGACACAGACTGACCCCTTGTAGTGGATAGAGTGTCAAAGTGGCTGAAAGAGAATGGTTCAAATATTCGATAGTAGAAGGTACGTGATGTACATTAATGCGCGATTCTTCATAGGGGTCAGTGTATTGATCTTTCAAAGGAGGTTAATATTTTCTGTCTGCTTTTTAATAGACGTCAACAAATTATAAAACAAAAACATTAATAAATCAAAATTTTTGGGTTATATTTTCTTAAAAACATATCCATTGGATTAAAAAAACTTGGTTTCATACTTATTAAGAAAAAAAAATGGGTGTTTTGTTTATTTTTTAATTTTTTTAAGCTAATTTAATGATACAGCTAAAAATAGTGATCGGTCATCGGGTCTCTTACCCTAACAGAAATTATGATTTTTTAATAAAACAGTAATTTGAATTTACATATTATATTTATTTTTATTATTTAATAATTTGACAAATTGTAGAAATTGTTTTTTTTTTTTTGCTCGTCACGTACGTTTTTTAAGAAGGGCGACCACTTCTGGGGGGCGGCAAATTTGGCAAAAAGGGCGGCAAATTTTTTTTTACCTTTTCAGGGGCAGCATTTTTCACTGACAAGGGAAGGGCAAAAAGTCGCAAATTCAAAAAAATCTGAAACTTTGTCAGTATGTAGAGAGTGGCTACCTAATAACATAAAATATATCAGTTGCTGCTAAAAAACGTTTTTAAGGGGTGACCCACCCCCTCAATTTTGGAACACAAAAATTTGAAAATCGATGAAATTTTGTTTATACGTACCTTAGAAAGTTCTAGTAACAAATATAACATTATTTTTTGCATTTACACATTTTTAAGGGTTGAAACCACCCCTCAACTGTGTATTTAAAAATTTAAAAATTGATGATATTTTGTTTATATATACTATACAGAGCTGTAATAATAAATATAACATTATTTTTTGCATCTATAAATTTTTAGGGGTTGAAACTACCCCATCATATGTGTACTTAAAAATTTACAAATTTATGATATTTTGTTTTTACACATTATACGAAATTCTAATAATAAATATAACATTATTTTTTGCGTCCACACATTTTCAAGGGATGAAACCACCCCTTCAAGTGTGTGCTTAGAAAATTTAAAGCTGACGAAATTTTATTTATATATATTATTAAGAATTTTAGTAATAAATATAATATTATTTTTTATACCTACACATTTTTAGGAGGGTGAAACAACCCCTTCAGCTGTCGACTTATAAAATATATCACATAAAAATGGATTCATAATTTTTTTTTGCTTCCATACATTTATAGGGGTGAAATATCCTTTCCAAATTAGAAATTAGAAACAAAAATTGACGAAATTTTGTTTACATGTACTACACAGTAGTCTAGTACACTATTTAAAAGCTATTTGTATTGCTAATTTTACACATTAAATTATTATTATATTTATTGTAAGATTGTTGCGTTTGTTGTATATGTAAATAAAATTTTGTCAGTTTTGAAATTTTTAGTTTACAACTTGGAGAAGGTATTTCACCCTCTAAAACTGTGTAAAAGAATATATTTATAATATATTTATCGTTAGGTCTCTATGTAAACACAATATCGCTAATTTTTAAATTTTTAGGTGCGCACTTGAAGGGGTGGTTTGAAAATTTGTGGATGCAAAAAATAATGTTATATTTATTACTAAAGCTCTGTATTGGGATCTGTCGAATGGCGGTATGACATCTGGTGTTGAAAGATCAGATTATTCTTAAAGTGCTTTTGTTGAAATGTCATTTATGAGCTGAATTTTGTAAATCTGAAAATACATACAATTGATTTGATTCTTCCATTCATTTACAATTCTCCAGTTATTTTATGACGTTTACTATTTAAATTTGACCTTTGTATACTCTAAATTGTAATATTCATTAACTCATTCATCCATTTTTTCATATTTTTACCACATTTTAACTGTTCTACAGATGTAAAATTTTCTCTCCTTCAACAAAACCTCTTTGTTTTGGACTGGTGTTAACCCAAATACAAACAGTTCTAATATTTATCATTTTTTCTTAATATAGCACTGGTTACTATATATAAAACTAATGTTAATGCACTTTTTTGTCAGCCGTTTTTCGGAAGCTCCTCCTTTTGGACAGTTCCCAATAGTATACGTAAACAAAACATTATAAATTTATAAATTTTTAAGTACACATATGAAGGTGTGGTTTCAACCCCTAAAAATTTGTAGATGCAAAAAATAATGTTATATTTATTATTAGAGCTCTGTATAGTATATATAAACAAAATATCATCAATTTTTAAATTTTTAAGTACACAGTTGAGGGGTGGTTTCAACCCTTAAAAATGTGTAAATGCAAAAAATAATGTTATATTTGTTACTAGAACTTTTAAGTTACGTATAAACGAAATTTCATCGATTTTTAAATTTTTGTGTTCCAACTTTGAGGGGCTGGTTCACCCCTTACAAACGTTTTTTAGCAGCAACTGATATTTTTTATGTTATTAGGTAGCCACTCTCTATATACTGACAAAGTTTCAGATTTTTTGGAATTTTCGACTTCTTGCCCTTTCCTTGTGAGCCTACAGCGGCACTTAAGGTAAATCCGCCACTGATAGAACTGTACATTCTCTATATTTCATGTTATAACACATGGGTGTTAAAGTATAAAAAACAAGCTCAAATTTTTCATAGTTTTCCGAACCTATGTAATAACGAATCGCCTATGTTTATCACCTCTTAATTTTTCAATCGAAAGTCAATTGTCTTTAACTGTTTGTGTTGAAACTATTTTCAAACTTAATTCTGTTTTATCATCTGGAAACGGCATAGTATGGTGGCACATTCCTGGAAAACCTGGAAATCTCAAGGAATTCTAAACTTTCTAGAAAGTCAGGGAATTTTACCAGAAGACTGGAAAAAATTGATTTTTATAATTTCGTTAACTTAAGGATAAAACTTCAATCAATTTTTTGACAAAGTACTTAGTTACTCAATTTTAGGAACACTTTTAATTTTTTCTTCATCTTCGGATTGTTGTACTATTAATTGAATCAGTTATTTCAGAAACAACACATGTAATAATTTCAGCTATTTTCAACTAGAGGTGGATTTGTATATAGTTTACCAAGACGCATCGTTTGGTGCAGAAAAAACACACATAACATTAACCCAACCCGTTGAAATCTAATCTTGAAGTTTTCCTTTAGAACAGAAACAACACATGTGAATCACTTGTATTGTATTGACAATGAAAATGAGTGAGACTATTGTGACCACAATCGTAGATTTTTTGCAGAAACAACACATGTGGAATTTTTTTAAAATGTCATAATTTGATTTTTGATGAAATTTTTTCGGCAAAAACTTGTCAACTGACGTAAATATAGTTTATTTACAAAAATTATAATAAACAGAAACATACATAATATACAGTAACAAGTATAATAATTTATTATAATAATCTTATTAACAAACAAATCAACAACAGACCAGTAGCGTTAACAATAAAAAAAGAAAGACTATCTACTGCTACATGATTGATCAAAATATAATGAAAATTTTGAACAAAGCATTGTTAGCGATTGTGACACATTAAGTGGTAAATACTAGCTCAGTGCTCAAGAGCCCCTATCGCATATAAAAATACGTCGTTCAGCTGCTCCAGGCCTCTTATGGTTAATAACGCCGTCATGGGATCACCTCCAGCACTGATATGCTTATTCAAGTACATTTGCCTTTTCAAAGTATACTTTTTACATTTGAAAAGAAAGTGCGCAAGATCGTTAACTTCGTTACACTGCTGACAAATTTCTTCATGTTTCAGAGTCAGTTTACAGCCGTTGAAGAAAATTTTTGTACATATTTTATTTGACATTCGTAACTAACTAACTAATCTTATTTTGGAAAAATTAGCCTTGAGGTGAAGATAGTTATTCCCATTTTCTTCATGTATCAGGCGTCTGTACACTGGGGTATAAGTAGACTGCTGCAAGCGGTTTAGATCGGCGTCTTTTAATGAGTTTTCATATTTTTGAATAATTTCGGTCAGCATTCTTTTTGTTCTGAACATGCCCTGCGCTTCCCACAAGTCCTCGTAACCAAGTTGAGTCAACTTTTGTTTTAAAGATACAACCCAGTTAGAGTTTTTGTAGGTTGGGTTATCAGATAGTTCTTTTAGTTTTGCATAGCATACTTTCGGGATTCTCTCGTCTGTCATATTCAGCAAATGACACCACCATATCAACATACGTTTTAAAATAAGTGTAGCCAAGTGTGGACAGTTCACCTCCGACCTCACTACATAATCAGGTGTCGTAATTGATAATTTTAGTAGATTTTTCCAGTACTGTGTTTGTACTTTCTCCAGTACTTGTACATATTTTACCGCTCATATTTCACAAGCATACGGCAATGTCGATCGAACTATTGAGTCGAAAAAGGTTTTCTTGGTTTCCCAACAATTCGATTTTGAGATTTAGAGTATCGATTTTGACTTTCCCGCTGCTATTCGTGCTTTTGAAATAAAATGGTCGCAACAGTTTTTTTTTAATTTTGGTGATTTATGAAAAATTACTATTAATACTAATATTACTGTACATCATTAAAACATGTTCCAAACATGATCAGATCCTCTGGTCAGATTACTGGAAAATAAATTAAGGTTATGAATATTTTTAAAATACATCTTTTTCAGACGTATTGTTAAAATACATACCATACATACTTGAAAATTTTTATATTAAAAATATTTTTTTGGACAATTTTTTTTACCTTTTTTAAAAAAAAGTGCTTAAAAATTTAACAATTTAAATTTAAAAAAGAGCTGTCATATTATTTATGACAGCTCTACAATACTATCCAGATATGCCATCTATAATTTACTTTCAGAGATTTTTAATATTGACATTTTCACAGGTACTAAATTTTGACTTCTTTAATATGGTGTACAATTAAATATTATAACAACATTTGTAATTTGATAACCTGTTTAATAAATATTATGTTGAATATTTGAGGAAAAACTACAAATTATTTTGATAATTAATGTATTTAATTAATAAATTTTCTGTTACTGTAAGAGGTTAATGTGAATATACCATTACAACTTATTTCGGAATTTTTTTTTTAGTATAAATTGAAAATAAATCGTATTTTTTGCGTTCGTTTAAACAAACCTGACCACGGGTTTTGAAAATTCAAACTTAAAAATGCAATTTCTCAAAAATTTGAAATAAAATAATGAAAATTTTAGCATAATTGGTAATTTGAAGTAATAAACTAATTTTTAAGAAACATCTCAACATATGTTACCATTTGAAAAAAAAATTTTCTATTCCAAAAAAATCATAAGTCCTAGAAGCCTAAAACAATATTTCGTGAATGGCCCCCGTCTATTTTGAATATTTTTGTTTAAACTTTTTTTCGATTAGATGCATATTTTAGGAATAAATCGAATGGCAACTCCCGAAAAACTCACACAGTATATATATATATATATATATATATATATATATATATATATATATATATATATATATATATATAGGTAAATACCTATATATATATAAATATATATATATATATATATATATATATATATATATATATATATATATATATATATATATATATATAGGTAAACTATATATACATATTAGGGATGTTATGGATATGAAATTTCGGATACGGATATTTAAAAACATTTTTTTCGGTTTCGGTTACGGATAATTGCTTTCAGTGAACATATTTTTTAGAAAAAAAGGAGGAAGTTTTAACTCAAAAACTGAACGTCAAAAACGAATCAATGGAAATCTATCAAGAGAAACATACGCAGCAAAAACTTGCTTCGATTTAAACTCAGTTTTCCAACGACAGTTGTCTGTTATTATCCGAAACAAACCCGAAACAATTATTTTCGCATACGGTTTCGGTTTCGGATATATAATTATTTCGGATATCCGATAGTTTCGGTTAGTAGTAGTTTCCTAATATATATATATATATATATATATATATATATATATATATATATATATATATATATATATATATATATATACATATATATATATATATATATATATATATACAGCGTGAGTTTTTCGAGAGTTACCATTTTGATTACAGCCAAATCGTTGATTTAATCGAAAAATTGTTCAAATAAGAGTTGTAGATATCGACGGGGGCAACCGATTGCTATAGTCAGGAGCTTTATAGCTCTTATGGTTTTCGAGTTATGATACAAACTTATAGTTTTTTAAGTGGAAACGTATGTCTAAAAGTTTTTCAAAAATTTGTTTATGATTCAAGAGTACCAGTAACACTCAAATTTTCATTGTTTTATCCCATATTTTTGAGTAATTACGTTTTAAAAATGACACTTTTAAATTTCGTACTCAAATGCTTGCTTGCAAACGATTAGGATTTTACGTAATTTAAAATATTAGCTCAATATGGCTACGATTTTTAACAATGTAGTAACGAAAACTTAAACGATTATTATACGTTTTCCATCGGAAATTAAAATTGTTAAATAGATTAAATTATCATATAAATATGATAACTAAATTTTCATTGTTTTATCCCATATTTTTGAGTAATTACGTTTTAAAAATGACACTTTTAAATTTCGTACTCAAATGCTTGCTTGCAAACGATTAGGATTTTACGTAATTTAAAATATTAGCTCAATATGGCTACCATTTTTAACAATGTAGTAACGAAAACTTAAACGATTATTACGTTTTCCATCGGAAATTAAAATTGTTAAATAGATTAAATTATCATATAAATATGATAACTAAGTAAAATAAGGAAATAAAATTTCAGTTTTAATTGATTGAAAAATAAAAAAATTATTTTTCTGAAATTTCACTGTTTGATAGATACATAAGCGTTTAAACATATTTTTGTAGCAAATATTTTTAAAGGAAATGGGAAGTTTTTTGTGAAAAAACTTCTTTTTAATTTGGTTTGTAATAAAAAGAAAATACTATCAAATTTCAAATATTTTTACACTATTTGAGTACATTTATTAATAATATTTTCGTTCCCAGTTAACCTCACTTTGCTACTATTAAGAAACGCCAATGTTACTTTGATTTGTACTGAGTATATACATTTATTTTAACCGCTACCTGCCGTTCTATAAATAAATAAAAAATAAAGTTACTTTAAATACTAATCTTTTAAAATAATTTAATTTTATTATGCAAAAACGTTAAAAACTTGAAATAGAGCCCGACATCTATACTCCAAAACCTGAATTACTATCATATTTGTATTACAGAGAATGATACTAAATAAGGTTCTTTTCTTGGATGTAATAGAAATATTAGCCAGCTAAAACGCTGTCGGTTGAAGGAGACTCAAATACATATGCATATTTTTACCGCCTAATTGCTAAATTAAAGAAAAATTCAAAAAATAAACTTGAATAAACTTGAATAAAAACGAAAATGTGAAAAGCTGGTATTGTGAAGAGTGCAGAAATTAAAAAAAATGAAGTAAGGACAGCATTAAGAGAATTAAGGAAAAATAAAAATGAAGAAACAGAATATAAATAATTAAAACTAAGAAATGAATATACAAAACTTTGCAAGGATAAAAAAACGAAGATGAAAAACGTAAAACAGTTGAATTGATGGAAATGTTAAAATGTAATAACAATAATAGAACGCTATGGGCATATACAAAAGCCGATAAGAAATATACAGAGGTAGCAAATGTAATTAGTACAGAGGATTGGATAAAGTATTATGACCGATTGTATAACAATGAAATAGTCATAGAATACCCTGAAATAGAAAATATTCCAATGAAAATAGATTGCCTGGATGAAAATTTTAACGAAGATGAAATTAGTATAATAATAGATAATTTAAAAATGGAAAAAGCAACAGGCATTGATGGAATACATAATGAGATTCTCAAACTTATATTCAAAGACCAAACAAATTCTAAAATATTGCTAAATATGTTCAATAAAATGAAAACTCTGAAATTTTTTCCAAAAGAATGGTCAACAGGAGTAATCTGTAATATATACAAAGGAAAAGGAGAGAAGAAAAATATGAATAGTTATAGATGCCTGACGTTATTACCAAACATAGGGAAAATATATACGAAAATGTTAGCAATACGAATCCAAAACTGGGTAACTAAAAGAAAAATTATATCAGAATTTCAAGCAGGATTTAGAACATCATACGAAACTACGGATAATATATTAGTTATAGATACATTAATGAAGAAAACACTACTAAATAAGAGACAGAAGATGTATTGTTGTTTTATCGATTTAATGAAGGCTTTTGATTTAATAGATAGAAATGCTTTGTGGTATAAATTACAAAAAATTGATATTTCAAGAAATATGCTCGAGATATTAAAGTCAATATATGCTGGAGCCAGCTGCTGTACGAAAATAAATCAGTATAAAGTATCTAATGCAATCACAACTTCAAGAGGCTTAAGACAGGGCTATCAACTGTCAGCAATTTTATTCATACTTTACATAAACGATCTACCAGAAACTTTAGAAAAAATAGATACGATTGCACCATGCATTGGAAACTATGAAATCAAGATATTAATGTATGCTGACGACATACAGTAGTTTTTTCTAACTCTATAGGTGGAATGAATATGGCTATAAAAACTGTAAAAGAATATTGTGACAAGTGGCAACTCAAGATAAATGCAGAAAAAACTAAAATTTTAATAGTAAGCAATGGAACTAAAACCAGTAAAAAAGAGGAATGGTGGTATGAAGGAAACCGAATTGAAATTGTGAAAAAATTTAAGTATTTGGAAGTGTATCTGTCGCATAATGGCAACTGGAGATACCATCAGCAGCAAATGATAATTAGAGCTAAACAGGCATTGATACTAGTAAGAAGACATTTACATAAACTAAAAAATTTGCCAACGAATAGTATATTAATGCTGTTTAGTACACTGGTCATTCCGATTTTGTCTTATGGATATCAAATATGGGGAATTCAAAAAATAGAAAATGGGAATGAAGTTATATGTAATAACTTTTACAAGGAAGTTTTAGGAATAGCAAAATCAGTATGTAATACCGGAGTATTATTAGAGATAGGTAGGAATCCAATTACAGCACATTTCATCAGGTTAGCAATGCCGTATTACATCAGACTTAAAAATAGTGACAAGGAATTGCAAAAGATATGTCTAGAAAAAATTTTTAGAGAATAAATTTAAAAACCAAATGAATGTTATGAAATTAACACAACAAGGACATCTTAATTGGTCAACGGCGAGAATGAAAAAAGAAATCAATATCTACTTCTTGAAAAAAACCATAGAAGATATGCACACAAAGAAAAGCCTACAAATGTATGCATGTATTCCTCACTGTGAAAATGGAGCACCATATTTAAATATATTAAATAAAGAAAATAGAAGAATAATGGCTACTTTTAGATTAAATACTTACAGTTGGGACAACGAACAACTACTATTAGGGGAAAAAATGTGTGTTTTATGTGGGGGGGGGGGTAGAATCCGGTCAACACTTATTAATAGATTGCGAAGGAACCAAAGGGGAAGAACGAAATAAAATACTTAATATAGGCTTAAAAAGTATATCTGATATATTAAATGTAGATAACATAGAGCAAGCACTGATCGTGGTTGAATACCTAAAATTTATACTGGATGAAAGAAAGCATTCGATCGTTTGATGATCACAATATAATATATAGATACTAATCATATTAACAGTACGAATGGTGGTGAGGGCACTTATAGCAGCTACCCTTGGCACCCGTGAGGGATATTTATCCCCCATTGGTGTCAAGGAGGCTAAGGGTCCCAGGGGTAGTTTATGATATAGAAATCTTGATATAGAAAGGGTATATAAAAATGATATAGAAAGATTTATGATATAGTTAGCAATATAGAAATCTTCGGATTCCATTAGCCTCTGACTACCCAAGATCGGCACCGTTCCTTCTCGGGGTACCACTGTTTTCACAAAAGGTGCCGGATCTAGAGGAGAAATCCTCGATCGTTCATTTTTTTAACCTTCGTTTTTATTTCGTTTCGTTTTTATTGCTTTTGTTTTCGTTATTTTTATTTCTTTTTGTTTCAGGTTTTCTTTTATTTCTTGTTTCTTTTTTGTTTTTGGTTTTGTTTTGTTTTCGTTCTTCTTTGTTGTCCCAACTTCAAGTCATCTTCGGGACCCACACTAGCTCGTGTGTGGCTTAGCGGCGTTTGTTTGGAAAAGGGGATCCTGGTGACTGAGGGAAGCCGTACTTGCGAGTACGGTGGAACAACACTTCACTTTGGCCCTGGCTTCAAGCATAGACTGTGGCTGAGGTTATGCACCGGCCGCAGTAAATTCGAGCGCCCCGGAGTCGTGCGTGTCACTGGGGTAATGGGCTTCGTCCCTAGGGCCCCTCATTCCCGTATCCCTGGCGTGGGAGTCCCACGTCCCTAATGAGGCACCGTGGAGGGTGGGGAGCGGGGTGGGGGTTTTTATGTGTTACATTTTATGGATGTGAAAAACAATATTTCTTCGGGCGAGTCCGGGCCCCCCAAACCGGACGCGAACCAGGCTCCGCCGTCGTCATCTGGCGTGAGCCAAAGTAGCGTGGCTGGTCCCGCTGCTCCTTTAAGTGTACATGCACCGCAGCCTAGCGGAGCGAGTGTAGCTTCGAAAAGGAGTAACCCTCCCCCCAAAAAATGGAATCGTCGTGGGCGTCAAATGCCATTTGATGCCCCAAGAATTGAAGTTGCCAGTTTTATCAAGTTTACTGTTGTGAAGCCAACGGAAGGAGACCCTTCCAGCTGGCTAAACTTGTAAAAGAGTATATTGGGCATGTTAAGAATGCTAAACTATCGGGCAAAGGGTTGCTCGTGGAGGCATTCTCAGCGGCACAATCAGAGAAAATACTAAACCTGAAGAGTCTTGGACAGTACGCGGTGGAGGTGAGCCCCCATGGAGTATTGAATTACTCCCGGGGCGTGATCATGCACCCTTCACTAGCGTACTGCGACCTTGAAGAGATAGTGTCGGAGATATCTCCACAAGGGGCTATAGAAGCGAAAAGGCTTAAATTCGATAGGGGGAATAAATATCCTAAGCCCCCACTAATTTTGCTTACATTCAATAAGACCACCTTACCAAAAGAGGTGGTCCTAGGCCTTTTCGAAAAAATCGACGTTCGTCCATATATTCCGGCACCAATGCGCTGTTACAGGTGCCAGAGATATGGACATGTATCTCAGAAATGTAGCGTCGAGCAGCAGATTTGCGTTTGCGGAAGGCCGTTACACGAAGGAATACCGCGTAACGAGCCAATAAAATGCGTTAATTGCGGGGGCAGTCACTCGGCTAAGTCGAGGAATTGCCCCATATTTAAACAAGAGTCAGCCATCCAAGAGCTGAGAGCTCTGGAACGACTATCTTACCCAGAGGCGAGGCGTAAACTACTGGGCAACATGCCTCGCCGTTCCGCCTTGAATGGCTACGCGCGCGCTGCTGCAGCCCCTGTCCCTACAGCGATTGAGAAGAACAACGAAATTCGTGAGATTAAGGAAGCGATGAGGCAGTTGCAAGTTACAATGCAACGAATGCAAGAGAGCCCCATGCGCTCAGCAGGTGCAGTTAGCCCTACACCCGCTCCAACCGCTGCGCCAGCCGGGGTCCCTGAGACCAAAAGGGTTATTAAGACAACCCCTCAGGAACCAGTCATCAGAACAGTGACGTCTTCTCCCAAGAAGACATCACCAAAGAAATCATCCCCAGTGAGAAGACGTCACAGCGAGGGGGAAAAGTAGGTGGCCAAATCCCGGTCCCCCAAAAAGGGACCCGCCACCTCACAACCCTCAGCAAGGTATTGGAAAAAATGGTGAACAACCGTCTCGTCTGGTGGCTGGAATCCCACAACCTCATTCCTAAACATCAATGTGGGTTCCGCCGATACCATTCGACTACGGACCATCTTGTTCGCCTCGAGAATGCCATTTAAGACGCCTTTCTCCAACGAAAACACCTTGTGGCTGTGTTTTTCAATTTGGAGAAAGCTTATGATATGACCTGGAGGTATGGCATTTTCCAGAAGCTGCACGACTGGGGTTTAAGAGGTAACCTCCCTCAGTTCGTAAAAAGTTTTCGGACTGACCGTTCTTTTCGAGTCCGGGTAGGTGACATTGAGTCTGAGGCCCACTCCCAGGAGAATGGTGTTCCTCAAGGCTCCACCATTAGTGTCAACTTGTTTTCCATCGCAGTCAGTCATATTGCAGCTTCAGCATAACGGCTGCAACAAGGCATCAACGAAGTGGTGACTTCTGCAGAAGCTCTTGGTTTTCGTTTCTCACCTCAAAAAACATCGGTGGTTCACTTCTGCAAAAAGCGCAACGCACATCCGGATCCTGTTCTCACATTGAAAGGATCCAACCTTCAGTGCGTCGATAGCGTTAGGTTTCTAGGACTTATTTTTGATAAACAACTTACGTGGCGTCCACACCTCCAAGCCTTAGCTGCGAGTTGTCGCAGGACAGTAAACATGCTTAAGTGCTTGGCTAGTGCATCGTGGGGTGCGGCATTGATTACGGCAGCATTGCTTACTCCTCCGCCCGGGCGTCTGCGCTTCTACTCCTAGATCCTGTTCACCATGCAGGCATACGACTGGCTACGGGAGCATTTCGAACGAGCCCTTCTATGAGCCTCTGCGTAGAGTCGGGTCTTCCTCCGCTGCGACTGAGACGTGAGCGTCTCTTGCTCAATTATGCAGCGGGGGGCACATGCAACACCTTCACATATAAACTACCCGACTCTCTTCAGATACCGTTTACAGGGGCTCTACGGTCGACGTCCCACCATAAGTCGACCAGTGGCTGTTCGACCTTTGGCCTCCCAGTGACGCAATAAGTTTTTTCTGTGATAATACTGTGATTCTCTCTAGTCATATTTCGTGTGTTTCTAGTCGGTTCTCTCCACTCCGAGGCCCTTTACACCTCGGAGGGAGTCTCAGCGATGGTCTTCAGGCCTTGGTGACCGGACGCTTTGTCTAGTACTTATCGTACCGTCACCAAGGACTGTCCGCTCCTTTTAAGCCCTGGGATGGCAGGGCTCATCGTTGGATTTTATATGTGTATGTCTGTCCGTTGTCTATTGCATTTATGTGTTCCTGTCTTTACGTGTTGTTTTTATTTTTACTGAGTTTGGCGGCGCATGCCCTTAGTAGGCGATGCCGCCGGGTGCTGCTGACCTCGCCATCCACCGGCAGCAGTACCCCAATTTTAATAAAAAAATTAAAAAAACAGTACGAATAATAATTTCACTATATAATTAATGATTTATACATTAACAAATAGGTACTTATGTATTTATATATCTATCTATAAAAAAAAAATATATATATATCGATGGTTTACAGTCGATGTTAACATCGATGTTTTCTTATCGATGCTCATCCCTATTATGATGCCGTTGCTAATCTTGAATTTACGTGAAGTGGTATTTTGGAAACGAATCCAAACGAACCTATTTTTTTAAGTTGGTAATTCAACACTCTGGCGACAGAATTTATTACTATTTTATATATGTTTTATATATCGATCAAATCTATCAAATCTATGGTTCCATATTTACACCTTACATTTTCGTTAATTATTTGGGCGTGTGACTCTTTACGTGTAAAATACATTATTTTATTTAAATATGCAAATTAATTGTTTTTACTTTAAGCATTCGAAGTATTTAATTATTTAAATAATTATTAGTCGCATTTCTTTTGAAATAATCATGAAAGAATTGAATTTATTTTTGCTTTGCAAAATATACCTATAAAAAATTTTATTAAGTGTACATAATTTAAAAAAAAAAAAAAAAAAAAAGAAAAAAAGAAAAAACATACTGACAAAAGAATAAAATACAAACATTACTCTTCGAAAAATTTATTTTCTAAAATGTATTAGCAAATACTACTTTTATAATAGCAATTTTTGTGTCAATCACAAATTATTTTCAATTTTGAACTTCTTAAAACTACATAAGTATATGTACGTGTTCGCACATAGGTATGTCTGTTACGTAAATGAAGAAAGTAAATTTTAACTACACACATACTCGAAAAAGTACAAAAGTGTGTATACATTTACCTAATTAATTTCTTAATTTTTTTTTTAACTTGTAAGAAATAACTATAATGTGAGTTTTATTCATTCCTAAATTTTTTTCTAGTAACGGATTTCAAATGTATTTATTTGTTCGGTTTTTGAAAACTAAACTTTTATTCAACTGATAATTGACATTACTTATTTACATCAAACCTATTCGATTTTAATATTTTAAAATCAAATCAAAAAATTTTATTTTTTAATTACAAATTTGTATTATAAGTTTATAACATAACCTACGAAAAACCATATAATATGTACCCATTATATTCGTCATGTCATGTACATCGTCTTGTACGCAAGCAAGGTCGATAATGGTGTTACTGTAACTATTTTACCCAGCCCATATCGTCCATATTATATCACCATCGAATTGGATGGTGATGCTATAACGTCAGTCAAGACAAGAACCATATCAGTTTAACCGGTAACAGAATTCAAGATTACCATTTTTGAAATAAGTGAAATTATAACGGTATCACGTCTCATAACAGATTTGAAGATTCGGGGTCCAGATGTCAATGAACTTACATATTGATTAACCGATTTGATAAATAGATTTATCCAAGTATTTTACAATTGCCACGGATAGATGACATGGCAATATGTAACTTTTATATATATATATATATATATATATATATATATATATATATATATATATATATATATATATATATAAGTAGTAAGGATTGGACAGTTCTGGAGCCACCATCCCACCATCCGACTTTTTGAGTGACCTCGGATGGTGGTAAAACTACCGAGGCGGTTCTAGAAGCCTCCGGCGGTGGGTCGAGTAATATGAACGAAAATTTGGTCTCCAACCTAACGATATCTAGTGAAATTTTTTCTAACCTAACAGAACCCAACGGAACTTGACCTAACCTAACGAAACCTAAGTGAACTTAGCTTAACCTAACAAAATTTTTTCTAACCTAAGAACTGAAAAATTCCCTAACAGATGGCGCAACCACCTTCGAGCTTTGTAAATTCACTGCTAGATGGCTCTCGTAGTTTGGATAATAGCGATCCCTGTGCGTAAGTTTGAAAATTCCTCTAATAGATGGCGCAGTCACCTTTGATAATAATAATAATAATAATAATAATAATAATAATATATTTGTTTGACAACTGATGTATTACATACGTGTCATCGTCAAGAAAACATAAATTAATAGATTTACAGAAACTCATTTATGGTATAAAAAGTACTAGAAACCAAGAAATTTCTTAATTCTTTTTTAAATTTGTCATCATTACTATAGTAGTTTACTAGTTTCTCTGATAATTTGTTATTTATTTTAACACAGTAAACGTATAAACCTTTACCGACTGTTGTCGTTTCATGTTTTGGTAATAAGATTTTATTTCGGTTTCTAGTATTGTACAAATGTCTGTCCCCAAGAGCAGAGTAGTCATTACGATTTGCCCTCATGTATAAGGCGGCATTATAAATATATATCGACGCTAATGTTAGCAGGTTATTATTTCTAAAAATTTCCCGACATGTTTCCCGTCTATTTATGCCAAAAATCAATCTTAAAATCATTTTTTGTTTTTTGAATATTTTCTCCGCTGAAGTAGAATTGCCCCAGCAAAGTATCCCATATTTTAGGTGTGGATATATATATGCATAGTAAATTGTTAACAAGACATTTACGTCATTACATATAACTTTTAATCTTCGGATTACGAAAATGCCTTTAGCTAACTTATTACTAAGCTCAGCCACATGACTTTCCCAACTAAGATTTTTATCTATAGTTATACCCAATAGCTTGAACTTGTCTACAACATCCAAAACATCACTATTAAAAGTGAATATGCGCTTTCGCAGTGAAAATATCATGAGTTTAGTTTTATTTTTATTAAGCTGTAATCTATTTTTATTGCAGTATTCATCAATGCAAACGAAATTTGTAGATGCATTCGTTTCCAGCAAGTGTTCCGACACAGCCGACGAGATAATACTAATATCATCTGCATACATAATGGAATCGTTTTCTGAGTCCAAACAACAATCAAAATCATTTATATATATACTGAACAATATAGGGCCCAAAATGGAACCTTGAGCCACACCTGTATTTATACTATTGATAGAAGAATTTACTCCATTTATATTTACTAGTTGTTCTCTATTTTCAAGAAAAGATTCCACCCAGCTTAGAGCTGTTCCTCTTACACCTAAAAGCTCAAGTTTATATAAAAGTATTTGGTGGTCGACTGTGTCGAAAGCCTTACTCAGATCACAGTACATAGCACAAGTAAAGTTTCCTTTATTTATTGATGAAAGTACAGCATTTATAAAATTATAAATTGCACTTTCAGTCGATTTGTTTTTCCTAAAACCATGTTGATTTTGTGTCAAAATTTTAAAATCTTCAAGAAAACTTGTTAATCTGTCGAAAAACGCATATTCAAAAATTTTGAATATCGCCGACAAAACTGACACCGGCCTATAATCTGACAAAAATTTGGGATTACTATTTTTTTCAATAGGTACAACTTTGGCAGTTTTGAGCTGGTTAGGGAAAATTCCCTGTACAAATGATAAATTAATCAGATGAGTAAGCGGCATGGCTAGTGAAATAGCTTTTTTAATGATATGAGTTGGCATCTCATCTACGCCCGCGGACCAGGAATTTTTAAGTCTATTTAATATACAGATAACATCATTTTCTGTAACTGGTGTTAGATATAAACTATTTGTCACACGCGGTAATAATAAGGTAGACTTAGAATTTAAATTAGATGTAATGTTTTTTATACTGTTGATAAAGTAGTAATTAAAATGATTAGACAAATCTACAGGATTTTTAATCTCAATATTCGATCCTTCAATTTTTATATCTTTAATTCCCCTATCCGTATTTACTTCATCCTTTATTACATTCCAAATAGCTTTCGATTTGTTACTCGATGATAATATTTTTTGATTAATATATTCTGCTTTCTTTTGTTGAACTAACAATTTATAATTACTGCGTAAGAATTTATAATAATCTGTAAAAACAGGATACTGTCTACTTATTAAAAAAATATCTAGAAGTTTTTGCTTTTCACATCTAATTGATTCGTCAATCCAGTCATTACTAATTTTATTTTTTGAAAAACTACTTTTTTTAACAAAAGGGAAACAGTCATTAAAAATTGTAAGTAAAGTTACATAAAATTTTTCAAAACTAGAGGTGAGATGCCAATCATTGAGGACATTACCCCAGTTATAATTATCTAAGATATTCAAAAAACAAGCCACATTAATTTCGCTGAAGTTTCTCTGCGACTTGGGTACAGCATTTTGAATTTGTTTTACATTTCTATTACAGTTAAATTTGACAATTTGGGCTGTGTGATCGGATAATAAGTTTTCACAAACATTTGTTTCAGGTACGCTTACTTCTTTGCTTAAAAAAATGTTATCGATACAAGATTTCCGTGTTTTCGATATACGAGTCGGTTCATTGATTGTACATTTTAAATTTAACATACACAAAACGTCACATAATTTATTTGTATTGGCATTATTGATTAAAATGTCAATATTTACGTCAATAACATACATGTATTTGTTTTTATATTTATCATACAAACAACTAATACATTCATAGAGTCGTTCAAGAAATACATCAGTAGCGGTCAACGGTGAAGTATATATACACAATATGATTAACCTAATAGATGTTAGTTTAATTCCTACACATTCAAAAACCATATCTTCACAGTAATTGTTAACTTCATTTACAGAAGTATATGTTAAATTTTTCCTACTAAGAATGCAGACACCACCATGAATTGAATTTTTTCTTGCATAAAAACCAGATAAATTCATATCACTTATGTTTAAAAAATTCTCATCCTGTTTTAGCCAGTGCTCTGATAAACAGACTATATCCGGATTATAGTTATCAATAAAAACCTCAAATTCATCAATTTTATTTGATATTGATTGGATATTTTGATGAAGTATCGTCAAACAGTTAAAATGTTCTATCTTATTACTGCGTGTTGGAAAAATTTCCAACATTCTGTCTCGGAAAAAAATATCTTTTCACTAAAACATACTGAGGCCAAGTTTGAGGATCATACAATTGGTCTTCTAGTTCTACTGGTGCTTCGACTCTAAAACTCCATGAATAACTTTCTTCTCTGTTATTTAAAGCTTCACACTTAAAAGTGTGATTAGGAAACTTATCTTTTAGATGTTCAGTGGCGGTCGCAGGGCTTGTGCCCTTTAGAACTCGTGCAACAAACAACCAGATTTTTCTTTCAATACCTTGAAATTCCTTCTCTTTACTGAATACATCGCTTCCAAAAATTACTTTCTTATTATCTTTTGCAGAAAACTTCGTTTCTCTTAATTGTTTCGCATTATTTTGTTTGGAATCGTTTTTAGAATCCAATTTACTATCATCAATTTTTTGATGTGAAGAGTTTCCAGATGCTTTTAATTCCTTCTTAGGCTCCATTTTACTGTCACCAATTTTTTGATGTGAAGAGTTTGCATTTGTCTTTACAGCATTTGCATAGTAAACTTTTTTATTTGACTCCGCCACTGTATCAACTTTGTCATTCAAATTAGTGGTTTTAATCGATGAATTTTTTAATTCATGAAGTTGTTTCCTAACCTCATTTAGTTCCAACAAAACGGGCTTTAACGCTTCATTTATTGCTTCTTGAACAATATTTTTTAAAACATCCGTAAAATCACTACTCTGAATTACATTACGGAACGTTTCAGAGCACATTCCGGCGTCTTTTTCTTTATTTAACAATTTATCTGAAGAGCGAGTCATAATGTCATGCACATCAAATCACAACGTTTGATGTAAATCATAGCGTTATAGCGTTGCTAGTCTGGATACTAGTGAACCCTATGCGTAAATTTGAAAAATTATCAATAGATGGTGCTGAAAATCCTTTTTGATAGTTAAACTAGTGTAGCAAATAAATAAAAATTAAAACAAATTGTAGCAAATAAATAAAAATTATTAAAATTAGGGGGGTTAAGAAGGGGGTTTGTTTGTAAGAATATTTTTATGTATTGGTAATATTATTAGTACTAAGTATAGGTAGAAGTTTATAGTTTATTTAACTTAAATTTTGAATTTGATATTTAACAAGAAATACAAGTACAAAATAAAGAGGAGATTTGCAGTGAGGTGTTAAAATGCAACTCGAACCTGCAAGTTGTTAGATGCGTGCTGGGCCCGGGATACCCTATTTGTTAAAAAACGCAGAAGTCGTGAATCGAGTAACACTTGTACCACAAAGCAAAGGAAAATAATTCGCTACTAATATTTTACCCCGTACCAGGTATGGAGGGTTAACTTTATAACAAGAACAAACAACTAAAGTTTAACAAATTTTATTTGACAATTGCTCAATAAAATTTTGAAATATCAATACATAACAATTTCATTTATTAAAGAAGAAGAGTAAGAAGTGAAATTTAAATATATGATTAAATAGTGTCAACAAAATGGCATTACCTAAACATAAAATAAAATTGAAGTATTAACAATGGCAAAATACTATAAATACCCATTATAAATATCTAATTGTAAGATTACAATATATATATATATATATATATATATATATATATATATATATATATATATATATATATATATATATATATATATATATATATATATACTATATATATATATATATATATATATATATATATATATATATATATATATATATATATATATATATAATAAAGCAAAATAAATTATAAGTTTGACTTGTCAAAAGAATATGTATTTAAATGAATTTAACTACTTTGACTTAAATACAGAGATGAGCACATGGCATGAATTATGAAACACGTAAAGTTACAATTAAAAAAAAAAAAGGGGTTTAATGTTGCAATCACATATTAAATAACATACATTTTAAAAGGATAAGAAATACTATTGAAAAATATAAATTTAGACAAAAGAAAAAAATAGAAAGATCTCACCAAGATCAGGTATAAAAATCTATTCCCAATACCGTCATGGCGTCCATTATGAAATTTTGTTATTAAGTTTTAAAGGAACAATCTTATTATTTTTTTAAACCAAAGTGATGACTGCAACTTTATGACTGACTGTCCGTTACTCTCGACATACACATTCAAAACTTATTTTGTTGGTAATGCTCGATTCTGATTGGCTGATATAACTGGTGTGAAGATTTATTTTGTTTCTTCATTAAAATTCAGCGAAAATATTGAATTCAATTTTATAAAATTTTAATTATCGAAATTACCAAGAAATATAAGTTCTATTTATGTAAAATGTGTGTATTAAAATACTAATATGAGATATTTACAAAGTGTATGACAGCTGGTGTCGAGATTAATGGGCAGCGGTTACTGCAATATTCAAATTATAGAAAATGAAAAATTTATAAAATGGATTATTAGCAAATATGAGAAGTATTCACCTAATATAAATTAATAAATACATTTTAATAATAATATCTATTATATATGATGCTTACATAAAATATTATTTGAATTTATTAATAAGTTATAAATTTTTAATAAAATTTTGTTAACAAGTATGAAAGCTATGCAAAGTGTAATACACAAAATTATCCAATTTTGCCTATATTTGCCTAAACTGACTTGAAAATTGTAATTTAAGAAAAAATTATATTATTTAAATTTTTGAATGATTTGTTTTTCCAAACTCATTCGTTACACTAGCCATTAAAGGATGGCATTGCTAATCTGAGCTACCGCGAACTCTGCACCATGATTCAAAATTCCATGAAAAGATGGCGCTGCTTCCATAATTTTATAATATTTTTATCTGAAAACAGGTTTAAACTGTCAGCTGACGTCATTAACAGGAATGCTGATATTAATAGCGAAGATTTCTGTCTAATATGCAAAAATGAATTTTATCATATGATTGTATATTTTTATCCGAAAACAGGTTTTAACCTGCATGGCTACATAAAGTGTGATAGCTGACGTCATCAGGCTATTTTTCTGCTATAAAAGACCGCGACAGATTTTCTTCAATCGCAATCTTGTTCGAAACTTTAGTGAAAAAACATTAAATCTTATTGTTGTGAATTTTCAATTGTTGTGTGTTAAGAGTTAATTGTTGCCAACAATGGAATCCATTACTGCTGGTGCTTCATCTGGAAACAGAGACTTAATTCAAAAAATGGCTGGAAATTTTGTGGATGAATTGAATCATCTTGGCGCTATTAAACGATGGATTAAACTTTCTGATATGGAGATTGGAAAAGTATATAAAATAATGGGAGCAAGTCAGTTGCCGTCAAAATTCGATTCATCAAAAATGAAGACAATATTGGAATTAGAAATTGGATACATATCATTGCCGGCGAGATTTGACAATTTGAACGAGCAGATCCTGGCATGGTTGCAAAGCAATCCAAAACTGGGTATTATGAATAATGGACCCATTGGACTAACTCATAAACTGGAATTCAAAAAAACATTGGATCTTCTCGAAATCGCAATTCAAAACGTTGGATCTTCTTGAAATTTATAAATTTTCAATTGTTGTGTTAACAATTAATTATTGCCAACAATGGAATCCATGTATTGTGGAAATCGTTCGTATTCATCACATAGCATTTCAGAGTTGTCGATAATTTGTTTAATAATTTCCTCTCGACGCTTCGCCTTACTTAGTTCTCTTAATTCTGCATTGAAGAAAACTGCATTGAAGAACATTGAAGAAAATTGATGTAATGATCCGTAAATTCCATACAACAGAAATATTTCGATATCTCAATATTTCCAACATTTCGTCTATAATTGCGCTTGAAAAGTCTACAAACCGCCTCTATAAATTCAATGGTGTTTGTTGAATAATTTTTTACTATTTTAATACACAAGTCGGCCAATTGGTGATCTTTGAGTCCTTCACAGAGCACTTTCTTGCATATACATAAATTTTTTAATATAATTATAAATTTTACAAGTTAAAAAAGTGATCATTGTGTACCTATTTTTGTTTAAAACTATACTTAATAAAAAAAATTTAAAGAAAAAAAAACCGATCTTTTGATTTACACCGATCCCTAAAAGGAAATCAAACTAATTTTTGATATTATACCTTAAACTTGATGTATATATAAAAATTCCATTTACAATTATGGTACACCATATATACTCGTAAATTTTACAAAAATGTATCACTCTGTATATTTTTTAATGCTACATATTCTCTGACGAAATTTAATATTACAATTATATTTTTCACTCAGCTAAAAATATATATATTCTTATGTTTTCTTAATAAAAAAAATTTATTAATAATTTTTAAAAGTAATATTGGCGATCTGTTTTAAAAACACATTATTTGCTTGTTGGATATGATGTATGAGATTTTATTTGACGTCTTATGACGTTAATGACTTAAAAAATTTAAAAACTAGGCACATTTATATTGTACAAAAGTAAGAAATACGTAAAATTTTAATAAAGGAATAGATACATATTTCGATAAATTTGTGAAATGTATAGTAATGTTAATGTGCGATCTATACAGTACTCTGTTAAAAGTAAAGGTCTCTACGTTGTTAAAATCATATTTTGTAAATATGAATAAATTTTTTAAAAATCTTATTCTTAAAACTTAATATGTAATCATCTTAAAGTAGTTTTTTTTGAAACATTAATTCGATGATCTTAAAGTAGTTTTGAAACATTAATTTCTCGTTATAGATATTTTTTGGCCTTATTTCCCTCTGTTTTATTTCACAATGTTCCCTATATTTTAAGAAAATTTCCTTTTAATATTTTATATTTTATCTAACCAATGTATCTGTTTTTGTTAAATTTATTATTTTCTATTGTTTTAATTATAAAAAATTAGTTTATACATATACCTATGGCTTTAGTTTTGTGAGCGACTGTAATAGTAATTTATCTTAAATATGAAATTGTACTCTTTGTACTTTAAATTTAACGGATTTTTTTTCCAGTGAACTCGGGAATTAACTATACAAAGCCATATTTAAATTTTTCCAATTCTAAAAGTCAAATTTTTTCACAATAATTTCAAAACTAATTTATATTTAATAAAAAATTAAAAATAATTTCTTAGCTATGTAAGTATATGTAATATTATTTATGTGTATTTTTTAACGATACAAAGTTATAATCACATATAGCAAACTGCTGACGAAGTGCATTCCACACGTTACCGTATCGTATATATCTCATATGTGTATACATCTCAAATATAGCAAGTGTACCTACTTGTTTAAATTTTTATAAACGAAATTTATACCAAAATGAAAATTTGATTGTAAAAAAATAAGAAATTCTATCAATATTAGAAAATTTATTTTCAAGAATAGTATTATTGATACTAAAAATTTATTTCGAATAAGAACCTACATATTTATTTAACGTAAAATGTTTAGCCACCGATAATGTACTAGAAATTAAAACGATTTCTTTCTGTGTAATAAAACTAGCATATTTTTTATAAACTGAGCACTCAAAATTGATAGGAAAATTCTGGTTTCCTAGATAGTTATGTTAAGATACACTTTTTAGGATTAAAAAATTAATGTTGTGTTAACCCTTCTACTCCTAAATAAAAGCATTTATACAGTTTAAAACATTTTTTAATAAAAAAATCGAAAATCGATAGTTTTAAACAATACCCATATATACCCATATGATGAAAATTGCGGACTATGAAATTCGTAACTCTTTTCTGTACATTACCCATGTCTGCTTTTAAACTATTTGCAGTCTAATTTTATAAAAACACTTAAAAATTATCTGTTACTATATGTAAATAATAAACAATTACAGACAAATATTTCTATGCAGCGAGTTGAAAATAATGCGTTAATGCAAAAAAATCAAACATTCTCTTATGTATATAAGTTAATATTTTAAGAATAAATACGTATACAGGGTGGGAAGTAAAATAATTGTCGTCGTTTTCAAGAGCGGATGAAAACTTTAATTTGGACTATGAAATTTTATTATATTTTTCCGGAATTATGCTGAATTCAATTAATTAACCCTTTCCTGCACAGCAGTTTTAGATCATTATTGTTCGACGATACTTTATTTTTAACAAATCATTAATAACATGGGTAAATACTGTTAGGTTTTGCACAACGTTTTCAAAATTTATAATAAAAAAAATTGATAATTTTCAAAGTTAATTTTATTGTATGTTTTGTTGCCGCCCAGTGTACCTTCGCTGCTGGCGCGGACTGTACTTTGAGCTGTGTCAAATTTATTACATTACAGTTGGTATTATGTATTCGCGCGCGTAATGGATAGTTTTTGGAGGCAAAACTGCACTATAAATTTCGGTTGAATGATAATGTCACTTTCAGTTTTATTTTTACCTTTTTGGTGATCACGACCGGACTTCTGTATAATACAGGCACGCTTAAATTATGTTTTTTTTTTATATTTTTCCATTATTGTAATAATGAAATTAGTTTTTAACATGTAAAATTTTGGTCACATGTAATTTGGAGGTTATATGTTGAATTCAAACCTTCTTTTTTTTAATTTCAACTTTGACAATGATTAATCTAATTAAATTTACAATTTTATTTATTCAATTTCTTAAATGGACTTCTGTATAATACAGGAATTTTGTAACTAAATATGTGAAAATTTGGTATAAACTTTTTTGAAATGGATGTTGAGTGACATTGTACAATTGTGGAAATTTGTTAACTGGAATGCACATGTTACTTTTAAATGGACAAATTCTGGATGAATTCAACTCGCTGTGGTTCAAATTTGGAATTACATCTGCCTGCCATGAGTTCGCTTCAACCCTGGACAACCACCAGTTTCAACGTCCTAAGGCCCAGATAATACCGCTTTAAAGTGAATTCTTTAGTTAAGTAATCCTTTTGGCATGCTTTTATTATTTGTTTTTTTTGCAACGTGGTGCCTGGTGCTTCTTTAATTAACAAATTAACATTGCTTAGTGAATCTATTAAAGTGTAAAACAGTTAACTTTTCTGCCATTCAATTTTCTATTAATTCCTTGTAATGTGTTAGTTTTCATTTAACGTAAAACAGTTGAATCTCTATACGTATTAACTTTTCTGTCACTCAAACTTTTGTTAATTTTTTATAATGTTCTAAAGTTTTCATTTAATTGTAATTAAGGCTACCTACATGACCTACATAACCTACCTGATCTAATCGTAAATTTTGATTTATGCATGCATGTATTAGTCAGTAGATATTTGTATCTTGTAAAATTTCTATATCTTTCTTACTTTCTCTTTTGTAGTTTATTAAAATTATTGTATTTCGTAATTTCTCTATATTTTCTTGCGTTATGCTAATTTTCTTGTTCTTTATTTTATCTTGCTAAAATATTTACTGACTAACTAAACTTTAAATATTATGTAATTTATTTCTAAACTAATTTGTTGCTATATTACTATTACTTTCTTGCTATTTTACAATTACCTAAATTTTAATAGTTTATATTGTTAATTGTTATTTAACCAAGAAATTGTTGTTAATTATTTACTTGTATCAAATACTTTTATCACTCAATTATCTAATTTTTTTTGTACAAAACTTTATATTGGGAACAATCTGAAACTAACCTTTACGACCCTGAAATTGTACCAAAAATTGTACAATTAAACAAAAAAAAAATATGTAAGACTGAACTAGCCAAAGCAAATAAATTTTAATTCAAACTGAAAATTTCTATTATTTAAAATTTTCCTTTTATTTTTTTCAGGCAATAAGAAACTTTCTTAATTCAAACATTTAAAATTTTATTTTAAATAAATTTCTTTTATTTACTTTGAATTCTCTAACAAATATTTTGGCGCGGCCAACTTTGGGGCCCGACATTTTTCAGATTGTTCCTAAACTTTCGTATTTTCTCTAACTTTTGTATTTTCTTGGTATTAACATTTTTTTATTGTAGGTAGCCCAATTTTTGAACTGTGAGGAGTCCGATCGTGATTGCGTTGTTGTATTGGATTTTAAGCCGTTTTTATTTTAATACTGTCGAAATCCGGGATATGGTTATTATGCATTTTATTGCCCAAACGGAGTTCGATGTTTTGAGTATGAATCTGTTTTTTTTGCTTCAGCAATTTCGTAAGTGACTTTTTCTAATTACCTTTATTTATCCTATTTCCTTTTCTCGTCTGTCTGTCTGTTTATATTTTGAATATTTTGAATTTTTTTCTTTAATATGGACACACACGTAAGCTTTGTTGATCTTAAACGAGACGAACTCGGCTACGAGCATTTACGTCATGGTCGTAGGGCCACTGCACTTACTGCCAGACAGATGTCTGCTATACTTAACTTAGGCTTAGAAATAGATCAAACTTTTGCCCCACCATTAGTTGGTGAAATTGGCACATTACAGGCCAAATACACTCAGTTGTGCTCTGAAGTTCGTTTGTTTGTCAGTACGGAGGAGTCATTAGAATATCAATACCTTTCTAATAGAATTACACATTTCTTACGTAGATTAAACCTCGTTAGAAACCATCGTTACAGAGATGAGAACTCAGTGCCTCTCATTGAACAAGCTACGTTATTAGAAAATTCATTTATGGACCTAGACTCCGAACTTTTGGAGCGTACTAGGCATATCACTGCTAACGTTCCTATGGCGGTTCAACACGCTGTACAAACTTATAAACCTCCACCTGTTTATAAGTGGAACATTAAATTTAATGGTTCTGGTAACATCCAAGAATTTATAGATCGTGTTCATGAATTGGCAGAAGCACGTCACGTGTCACATTACGATCTTTTCGTCTCTGCCGTAGATCTATTTGAGGGTTCGGCATTGAATTGGTACCGAGCGACTAAACCCGACCTACAGTCGTGGGACCAGCTTTTAGATTCGTTGCGAAGACATTACGGTCTGTCTACTTCAGATGACGCCATCTGGAAAGACATTTACAATATTAAACAAGGCCCTACGGAAAGGACGGTAGATCTATTTATTCGCCTTAAGCAATTATTTGCAAAGCTTTCGGTACAACCAGATGACTCACGTAAGATAGATATCATTACCTCCGCTTTATCAAAAGACAATAGTTTATTAGTGTCCATTGGCATGTGTGACACTATGGACAAACTGTACACACTTTGTGCACAGCTTGACCGAGTAAAAGCAGAACACGTATCACCTCGCGTAAATAGTACATCAGCTAATTTTCCGTCGACGTCTCGATCATCTACCAGTAACGTTCCAAATAAGTCAGTACGTTTTATATCCTCTATGAAATGTTATAACTGCCACCAGGAAGGCCATCATTTTCGGGATTGCGATAAACCTAAAACCCGTTATTGCTACCGTTGTGGAGCCCCTGACGTCACTGTTAGGACTTGCTCCAAATGTAATAATTCTTTAAACGCCAAGTAGGCTTCCGTTTGAATCGTCGGTCGCCTTCTTCGGTTAGCAAATCGATTCGTTCGATGAGGCGTGATTCTGAACAATGGACTTCATGGTTGTCTACGGTTCGCAAATTTTGTGTTCAATCATCACCTGGCAATAATTGTGAAAATCCGACGTACTCATTTGTTTCAGTCAATAACGACTCTCGTCCTTACGTCCGTCTGTATATCTCTGGACGTAAAGTCCTCGGCTTAATCGACTCCGGAGCTGCCGTGACAGCAATTAATTCGAAATTTTACGATCGAATTAAACATAACATTCCACCATTATGTAAGTTAAGCCCATTTACCCAGATCACTGTCGCAAATGGTTCGTCTTGCGAAATAAAAGGAAAAGCTTTTATTCCGTATAAATTTCATAATCTTACGTACACCGTACCTACGCTGGTTATTGAAGGTCTCTCCAATGATCTTTTATTAAGAGTCGACTTTATTAAAAAATTTTGTATTTCGGTCGACTTTGCTCGTAACACATATCAGTTCACCGGTTCTGATATTTGTTCACTAGAGCAAAATCAATCATTAACGGACGACCAACAGCGTAAACTAGAAAATTTACTTTGAGTGAATGTCACGACAATGTTACTTCCGGACATTTTGGTGTTTATAAAACCTTATGCCGTTTATCCCAATTTTATTATTGGCCAGGCTTACGCACCGACGTTCTACGTTATTGTCGATCATGTCAGGTTTGTGCTCAGCACAAAATCGAACGTAAGTTACGTGCTGGATTTATGGGTAAGCGAGTTATCAATAAACCTTGGTCAGTCCTTTGTACTGATCTCGGAGGCCCATATCCTATGTCCACTAACCGAAATCGTCATATTTTCTTAATCTCAGATTTGTTTACGAAATTTACGTTAATTTTCCCACTTCGTGAAGTAAACGCGAAAAATATTTTAAAAATATTTGATAAGGTATTCCTTACTTTTGGGTTTTGTGATACCATAATTTGCGACAATGGCACACAGTACGTATCTAGTCCAGTACAACAATATTTTAAAGACCACAATGTACAGGTTCAGCTTTCTCCTAAATACCATCCACAGAGTAATCCCGCTGAACGTGCTATTCAAACCGCAAAAACCCTAATTGCTTCATATATTAACGAAAATCAACGAGATTGGGATTCGAATTTAGACGCTTATAACTTCGCTATAAATTCCGCAGTACATCACACTACTCAATTTTCACCCGCATATCTTATGTTCGGTCGTGAATTTAAATTATTAGGTACCCCATCATCTCAAAATCTTGTACCTTTCGACATCGACCTCAATAACTGTCCTGAACGTATACGTAATTTATCGAATGCATGTCGTATTGTTCGTGAACGTATTGCTAACTCACAGGAAAGTAGTGCTAATCGATACAATTTACGTCACCGTTTTGCTTCATATAATATAGGCGACTACATTTGGAAAAGACATTTTCCATTATCAAGTGCTGGTGAATACTTTAGCTCCAAATTAGCACCTAAATTTGTCAAATGTCAAATATCTAATAACCTTTCTGACAACGGTTACGAGTTAGTATCTATCGATGGTAAAAATTTAGGCACATACCATGTCTCTATGTTGAAGCCGTTCGTTGAGCGCCAACAGTAAAACATTAATTTGTAGTCCATATTATCTATATTACCTGTCATTTACGTTCCTTTGTTATTTTTCCTATTATCTCTTATCTTATCTTTTCACTACGTTTAATTATTCCTTTTATTGTACGTAAATACACTGTTACATTTTACAAAATTTGGTGATTACCTTTTTATCTAATTTACATTCAGTCCGTCTGCTGTTATCAGTCCGTCTGTCATTTATATCTCGCCGCACTGCCTCGGCATGCAGAATTTGGCAGTTGGCTGTTCTTTACAATCGTTTTGCCATGGGAGGTAAAAATCCTCGAGAAATTGTGATTAAAATGACTCTATCAACTTGTCATTTAGATTTGTATATGGTGACAGTCATTATTTTCTAGTCAATTATTCTCATTTTATATCTTCTAGTCCGTCCGTTCGTCTTTTACCCTTCACTTTAACATTTGTAGTCCGTCCGTTTGTCTAAATTACTCCTAATAACCTCTATTTGTCACCAAAATTAACTTACATTCAATTTATATTACTGCCCTTAATAAAATGAAATATATCTTAACCTTTAAATTGCTATCTATTTTGATTTAGTGGTCATGGGGCACTTTTCCTATATGTAATAAATGTGTATTTACGCTACTCTCCATTACATTTAAAATTTAACTAATTTTGCCTTTTTATAAATTTACTGTTTACTTAAATTGCATTTACCTTACGTGTCACTCGATAAAAACTTTCCCTTCGTATTCATACTCGAATAATTTGTTTCTATTTATTATATTTACGTTTCCGTTTACTCAGGCTTTCCCTGAAGGTAAACGAAGGCCTTTAGTTAACATTTCGCGATGTTGCTTGGGGCACGACATGAATTTGAAATCATGTCACTTAATTTTGTATATTTATATTTTTTTCTCTTCGTTACCTATATTATCTTTACCTTATTTATATTTTTCTTATTAAATTAGTTAAGATTTAGTTAGTAAGTATCTTCCGTTTCGTCAGTTGTCAACTTGATCGAAACAAAGGCTCTTTGATAATGTTGACTGACATTACTTGGGGCATGACATAAACAGAATTTATGTCATTTAACATTAATATTTCTCTAATTTACGTTATCTTTATTTTGCGTTTACCTTTCGTAATAGAATCACTACGTTTTTTTTACCTTTTGTATTAGGGTAGATCGGGGTCAGTTGAGCAATTTTTTGGGAAAATTTTAATAGCATCAACTGAAATTAGTATAGGAAGAATAGGAAAATGATAATATTAGATAAAATTCTTATAGTAATCGCTTCAATTATATATTATAATAAGAATAATTATTTAAATTAAAAAATATCTTTACCGTTATTGTTCAACTAATACTTTTATTGAGGTATATTGAGGTAAAATGAACATGAAAAAATAACCCCATTAAATAGAAATGACCAAATTATCAGACTCAATTATTCTACACTTTTCCAATTAAACACACTACAGAGGTAAGTAGGGTAGACCGGGGTTAGTTGGGCAATTTTTTGGGAAAATTTGAATAGCATCAACTGAAATTAGTATAGGAAGAATAGGAAAATGATAATATTAGATAAAATTCTTATAGTAATCGCTTCAATTACATATTATAATAAGAATAATTATTTAAATTAAAAAATATCTTTACCGTTATTGTTCAACTAATACTTTTATTGAGGTATATTGAGGTAAAATGAACATGAAAAAATAACCCCATTCAATAGAAATGACCAAATTATCAAACTCAATTAATCTAAACTTTTCCAACTAAACACACTACAGAGGTAAGTAGGGTAGACCGGGGTTAGTTGGGAAATTTTTTGGGAAAATTTGAATAGCATCAACTGAAATTAGTATAGGAAGAATAGGAAAATGATAATATTAGATAAAATTCTTATAGTAATCGCTTCAATTACATATTATAATAAGAATAATTATTTAAATTAAAAAATATCTTTACCGTTATTGTTCAACTAATACTTTTATTGAGGTATATTGAGGTAAAATGAACATGAAAAAATAACCCCATTCAATAGAAATGACCAAATTATCAGACTCAATTATTCTACACTTTTCCAACTAAACACACAACAGAGGTAAGTAGATTAAATTACTTAGTAGAAAATTACCCCACACAAAAGACATAAATAAGTCACTTTTTTCCAACTAAAAACATTAGAGAGGTAAATTGATCATGTAAAAATTACCCCACATAAAAGACTTAAATAAATCACTCTTTTCCAACTAAACACTTTAGAGAGGTAAATTGATCATGTAAAAATTACCCCACATAAAAGACTTAAATAAGTCACTCTTTTCCAACTAAACACATTAGAGAGGTAAATTAATCATGTCAAAATTACCCCACATAAAAGACTAAATCAAGTTAGTGTACATATTTTAACGTAATGTAAGTAAAAATATTGAAATCTTCGTATATGAGATTGTATTTTTTGATTTTTTATACTTTTCATAAAAGTAGTTTATAACGTACATTATAAATAACAAAATAGAAATTTTCTCCAAAACTATCAATTTTATATATAAAAAGGAAATCTATATTCGTTTGTTTTAACAAAATTTATCATGTTTTGAAAAAAAATTTTGAAATATATGAATTTTTTGTGATTTTGATTCTTCTAATATAGTATGAATATTGTACACCTAAAATACAAATGGATATTAAATTTGTAAATACGTAAACCTAAATCAAGCTAGTGTACATATTTTAACGTAATGTAAGTAAAAATATTGAAATCTTCGTATATGAGAATGTATTTTTTGATATTTTATACTTTTCATACAAGTTGTTTATAACGTACATTATAAATAACAAAATGTTAATTTTCTCCTAAACTATCAATTTTATGTATAAAAAACAAATCTACATTCGTTTATTTTAACAAAATTCATCATGTTTTGAAAAAAAATTTTGAAATATATGAATATTTTGTGATTTTGATTCTTCTGATATAGTATGAATATTGTACACCTAAAATACAAATGGATATTAAATTTGTAAATACGTAAACGTAAATCAAGTTAGTGTACATATTTTAACGTAATGTAAGTAAAAATATTGAAATCTTCGTATATGAGAATGTATTTTTTGATTTTTTATACTTTTCATAAAAGTTGTTTATAACGTACATTATAAATAACAAAATGTTAATTTTCTCCTAAACTATCAATTTTATGTATAAAAAACAAATCTACATTCGTTTGTTTTAACAAAATTCATCATGTTTTGAAAAAAAAGTTTTGAAATATATGAATTTTTTGTGATTTTGATTCTTTTAATATAGTATGAATATTGTACACCTAAAATACAAATGGATACGAAATTTGTAAATACGTAAACGTAAGTCAAGTTAGTGTAAATATTTTAACGTAGTGTAAGTAAAAATATTGAAATCTTCGTATATGAGAATGTATTTTTTGATTTTCTATACTTTTCATAAAAGTTGTTTATAACGTACATTATAAATAACAAAATGTTAATTTTCTCCTAAACTATCAATTTTATGTATAAAAAACTAATCTACATTCGTTTCTTTTAACAAAATTTATCATGTTTTGAAAAAAAAAGTTTTGAAATATATGAATTTTTTGTGATTTTGATTCTTCTAATATAGTATGAATATTGTACACCTAAAATACAAATGGATATTAAATTTGTAAATACGTAAACGTAAATCAAGTTAGTGTACATATTTTAACGTAATGTAAGTAAAAATATTGAAATCTTCGTATATGAGAATGTATTTTTTGATTTTTTATACTTTTCATAAAAGTTGTTTATAACGTACATTATAAATAACAAAATGTTAATTTTCTCCTAAACTATCAATTTTATGTATAAAAAACAAATCTACATTCGTTTATTTTAACAAAATCCATCATGTTTTGAAAAAAAATTTTGAAATATATGAATTTTTTGTGATTTTGATTCTTGTGATATAGTACGAATATTGTACACCTAAATTACAAATGGATACGAAATTTGTAAATACGTAAACGTAAGTCAAGTTAGTGTAAATATTTTAACGTAATGTAAGTAAAATTATTAAAATCTTCGTATATGAGAATGTATTTTTTGATTTTTTATACTTTTCATAAAAGTTGTTTATAACGTACACTATAAATAACAAAATAGAAATTTTCTCCAAAACTATCAATTTTATATATAAAAAGCAAATCTATATTCGTTTGTTTTAACAAAATTCATCATGTTTTGAAAAAAAAAGTTTTAATTTAGATGAATTTTTAAAGAATTTGTTTCATTTATTATTAATGTGTAAAAATTTTTCAAAGTTCAAATATACATTTATTTTGTATCTAAGCGATGTTGTTACAATCATCCTAGTTTATATTAGGTACAAATATCATACGATATGTGTTGTTACTCTACTAGGTTGTATGTAGTATTACCTATATCTATATAAAAACTCAAAAAAATTGAAAAAAAATGAAAAATATAAAAAAAAATTCTTATATTTTAATATAAACTTTAAAAAACTTCATTAATAATTATATATTTTATAGTTTTTATCATTTTTATAATAAATTAAAACAAAAAAATATAAAAAAAAAGTAAAATTTACCACGCTGCAAAATCCAAAACTTATATATGATGATGGTACCTTTTTAAATATCGATGTGTGTAGTTGACTTAAACGTTGTGAACGGTTCGGTCAAAGTATATATAGCTATTATGTATGTGTGTAAGAGCATTACATTAATAGTTTTTTTTTGACTAAGTGCTGTTCTTTTGAAAATATTATTTTTTGTTAAGTTGATATTTTCAAATAATTTTTATTTACTACAGTAACATCGTAAAGGTACTTCATCGAAAAATTATGAAAATATATAAAGTAAGTGTTTTGGTATTAAAAAAAAATATGTGTTTTTATTTATTGAAAATTTTTATGATTTTTATTAATAATTCACATATATTTTTATTAACCCAAAACCATTTATATATAATTTTATAATTTTTTTAATATTATCCTATATTATGTCAAAGCAAGTCCATGCGCTATAGGTGTTAAGCCTTAGGCTCTTATGTGGACAAACAATTTTATAAAATAAATTTTTTAATAAATTTATAATGCAGAAACTCACTACATACCAAGCGCGAATGAAGTGTGTTATTCGAACGTTAAATAAATATATATTTTATATATTTAAAAATTGTCGCATACAATCTAGCGAAGAGTTATGAGCAAATGTTTGAATTATTTCAATAAAACTATATTACTTAAAATATATGGTAATAGTTTTTATTCAAATATGAATATTTTCAAAAAAGAATTTTTTTTATTTTTTTAAATATTAAAAATTTTAGAAAATATTTTTTATATAAAAAGAAACAAAAGAAATAAATTTATTTTTATTTCAATTTTTGTTATAATTTTTATATGTTTATATCAGTTTATGAAGAAATTTCATACTGATTAATAAATGAAAAACTTTTTTTTATTTCTTTTTTTTTTAAATTGGAATAATTTTATTAAGTTTGGAACATACAGTTCCCTGGTTGATCCTGCCAGTAGTCATATGCTTGTCTCAAAGATTAAGCCATGCATGTCTCAGTACAAGCCATATTAAGGTGAAACCGCGAAAGGCTCATTATATCAGTTATGGTTCCTTAGATCGTACATACATTTACTTGGATAACTGTGGTAATTCTAGAGCTAATACATGCAAACAGAGTTCCGACCAGAGATGGAAGGAATGCTTTTATTAGATCAAAACCAATCGATGTTAACATATTTTTATAATATATTTTATGTTTTTTTATAATTTCATATATATATTTAATATATGTGCATCGTAATAATTTGGTGACTCTGAATAACTTTTAGCTGATCGCACGGTCTTTATAGTACCGGCGACGCATCTTTCAAATGTCTGCCTTATCAACTGTCGATGGTAGGTTCTGCGCCTACCATGGTTGTAACGGGTAACGGGGAATCAGGGTTCGATTCCGGAGAGGGAGCCTGAGAAACGGCTACCACATCCAAGGAAGGCAGCAGGCGCGCAAATTACCCACTCCCGGCACGGGGAGGTAGTGACGAAAAATAACGATACGGGACTCATCCGAGGCCCCGTAATCGGAATGAGTACACTTTAAATCCTTTAACGAGGATCCATTGGAGGGCAAGTCTGGTGCCAGCAGCCGCGGTAATTCCAACTCCAATAGCGTATATTAAAGTTGTTGCGGTTAAAAAGCTCGTAGTCGAATTTGTGTCCTACACTGTCGGTTCACCGCTCGCGGTGTTTAACTGGCATGTTTTGTGGGACGTCCTACCGGTGGTGAGGTATAAATTATATATTGTATAATATGGTTATAAATACTTGTATTTTTATTTAAATTTTTATTTTTATGGTAAGTTATTATTTATATTTTTACTTGCTTGAAAAGTTTAAAGTATACTAGTTAAATTTTATATACTAATATGTACATTAAAGTATAATTTATCGTAAGTGTTAAAGTTATTTATTTTTTATAATTTAAATAATGGAGACAGCCTCCCAATTATAATCCTATCGCGGTGCTCTTAATTGAGTGTCGAGATGGGCCGGTACGTTTACTTTGAACAAATTAGAGTGCTTAAAGCAGGCTTTAAAATTTAAATAGTGCCTGAATATTGTGTGCATGGAATAATGGAATAGGACCTCGGTTCTATTTTGTTGGTTTTCGGAAGTTTTTCCGAGGTAATGATTAATACGGACAGATGGGGGCATTCGTATTGCGACGTTAGAGGTGAAATTCTTGGATCGTCGCAAGACGGACAGAAGCGAAAGCATTTGCCAAAAATGTTTTGATTGATCAAGAACGAAAGTTAGAGGTTCGAAGGCGATCAGATACCGCCCTAGTTCTAACCATAAACGATGCCAGCTAGCGATCCGCCAAAGTTAATCCGATGACTTGGTGGGCAGCTTCCGGGAAACCAAAGCTTTTGGGTTCCGGGGGAAGTATGGTTGCAAAGCTGAAACTTAAAGGAATTGACGGAAGGGCACCACCAGGAGTGGAGCCTGCGGCTTAATTTGACTCAACACGGGAAACCTCACCAGGCCCGGACACCGGAAGGATTGACAGATTGAGAGCTCTTTCTTGATTCGGTGGGTGGTGGTGCATGGCCGTTCTTAGTTGGTGGAGCGATTTGTCTGGTTAATTCCGATAACGAACGAGACTCTAGCCTACTAAATAGACGTACTTACCGGCATTTCAAGGCCCATCGGCTGTATTGTTACTGAATGTTATTTGTATATTTTGTTTCAATATATATCTATTATATGTATGGTATATTTTGTTTAGTTTATCAAAGAATACAAATTTAATTTTGCGATTCTGCATGAATGATATATTTAACATGATACATTAACTAAAGTGACATCAGTTTTTTGATGTGGTTTTTACTGCCGGCGTACAAATAATTCTTCTTAGAGGGACAGGCGGCTTCTAGCCGCACGAGATTGAGCAATAACAGGTCTGTGATGCCCTTAGATGTTCTGGGCCGCACGCGCGCTACACTGAAGGAATCAGCGTGTTTTCCTCTGGCCGAAAGGTCCGGGTAACCCGCTGAACCTCCTTCGTGCTAGGGATTGGGGCTTGCAATTATTCCCCATGAACGAGGAATTCCCAGTAAGCGCGAGTCATAAGCTCGCGTTGATTACGTCCCTGCCCTTTGTACACACCGCCCGTCGCTACTACCGATTGAATGATTTAGTGAGGTCTTCAGACTGGTTCGCGGCAATGTTTTTAAAAGACATTGCCGATGATGCTGGAAAGATGACCAAACTTGATCATTTAGAGGAAGTAAAAGTCGTAACAAGGTTTCCGTAGGTGAACCTGCGGAAGGATCATTAACGAAATATAACAAAACTTTATTTTTGTGATTTTTTATATATATTAATGTTTTGTTAAAATATTTTGTTTATAAATTCCTTATATTTTTATGTAAGTAAAAGAAAAATTTACTTTTTTTCTATAACTTACTTTATAAAATATATAATTTTTATAATATAAAAATTATAATATTGTAATAAATAAACACGTATTTGGATACCAATTTTTAATATATTAAATATATTATTGGTTATAAAGTTTTACATCCAAATGTTAATTTGATTTTTTAATTTTTTTTTTTTTTGATATGTGTTTATTTTTATATATCAATATATAATTTTTTTTTTTATATTAACAATATTAAAAATTTATTGAATCTATATAAAATAAATAGCATATTCGTAAAATAACAAAACAAGTTATTTTCAATATGTCTTATTTATAATATAGTTATTTAATAAATGAGTTTTCTTTAAAAAAAATTTTTTTTTTTAATGTTTTGTCAAATAAACAAGCAAGCACTGTATCTAATAAAATTTTATTAAATATTATTATTTATTCTTTTATACAAATGTAAGTCAATAAAAAATTGTTTTTTTTATTGCAGTCTTTTTACTATTATTTTATAATAATAAAAAAAGTATAAATTTTTATTTAATATAAATATTTTTTAAAATTTAATAATATAAAGATTACCCTGAACGGTGGATCACTTGGCTCGTGGGTCGATGAAGAACGCAGCTAATTGCGCGTCAACTTGTGAACTGCAGGACACATGAACATCGACATTTCGAACGCACATTGCGGTCCTTGGATACTGTTCCCGGACCACACCCGGCTGAGGGTCGTATACAATAATAAAAGATTATTTTTAATAAAGGATATATATTTTTAAAATATATATCTTATGAATAATAAAATGAATGTTTGTATAATTTTTATTTTATACGTCATTCTAAATTATATGATGTTTAAATGTATGTATTTTTAATATTATTTTTCTATATCTTACTAATTATAAAATATATTTTTTTATATATATTATAAAATAAAATGTAAGAATAAGAAAATCCAAATAATACATCACATCATTTTAATTTAATAAAAAAGAAAAGATATTTTCTAAAAATATAAAAATATTGGAAAAAAAATTAAACACATATAGTAATGAAAACCAAAAATTATTCATGTAAATATGTGTTTTAAAATATCGAATTATTTTTATTTTATGAAAATATGAAATAACGAAATAATTTATTTCTTATTAATTTTCATATAAATATTAAATAATAATATTTAAAATTTAATATAAAAACATGAGATAAAATTTTTTGGTATATATATATTTTCCCGCCACCTTTTAATTTGTGTAGGGCCCCCCTATGGAAGTTAAGAGATGAAATTTGGTAAATGGGGCTCATTTTCGAGGCACCTCATACTATCAAAGTGGGGTCAAATTTTGGGCAATTTTTTTTTCTGACCCGACCTTAAAGGGGGTGGTGGGGGGCGGAAAAGCAATAAAACTTTTCCAAACCGGTTTTAAATAATGTTTCGGTCAATTATCTACAACATATCCAAAATTCAGCTTCCTAGGATGATATGGTGGGAGTAGAGGGGGGAAAAACGATTTTCGCTGGATCTAACAGGCCCCCAGCCCCCCAGAATTAACGTAGAGGGTTGAAATTTGGTGTGTTGATAAAGTTCGTACCTAGGTTGTGCTTTTTGGAGGTTTTAATATTTTACCTCCACCCACCTCATTTTTAAGCTACAATTTCATGCATTTTCGACGTTTTCGAAGTTTGTACCACTCGCACAGGTCACCCGAATAAACCTAGAGGGCTGAAATTTTGTATTCGGCTTGAGTTAGTATCAAGGGGGTGCCTTTTGGGGGTCTCGACTTTTAACCCCTACCCCCACCATTTTTATACCCAAAAGAACATGATTTTTCTTGTTTTTTAACAGTTTCGTTCGGGTCAAAATCTCCCCAAATAAACCTAGAGGGCTGAAATTTGGTGTACAGGTTAAGCTAATAGCCAGACACTGTTTTTTGGAGGTTTTAACTTTTAACCCTTACCCCCACGATTTTGACGCCAATATTTCCTTAATTGTTTTGCTTGTTTTCTAACACGTCTAGAGACTCCATAAGGAAACCTAGAGGGCTGAAATTTTGTACGTGTATTCAGTTAGTATCCAGCTAGTACCTTGAAGGGAGTCCGCATCACTTTTCCCCCCACTTCTCCCATTTTTACATCGGAATTGAATGCTATTGTTAAATGTGTTTTAAAAGCATTATGTTTATTCTAAATACAAGTAGGCGAATAGTAATTTTAAAAAATTTAAAAAAAAGTGAACTTACTTTTATGACAAATGAAATACATACATATTAAGTAATTTAAAAATGTTATTAAAGTCACTGTTTATTTATAAATTAGGAATTTTGGATTTTTAGTATTTATAAAATAGAAATTTTGGATTTTTTTGGAAAGAAAAAATATCTTTATAAAGGCCTTCCAGTTTACTATTTAAGGTCCTTTTTTAATTTTTAAAACTAAAACATAAAGGCAATTAGCGGATAAACATGGGCAGGAATGTCCTCGTACGAATTGTGTTGGCTTTTTTTCTGCTACCTGTTTTCGGCACAAAATTGAAATTTATTGAGATACAGCCCTTAAATACTTAAAACCTTTTTTTAAAGCCTCGATCAGCCGAACACTCATCACCAGTTTTGAAACCAACAAAATGACAATTCGGTTGTAGACTTTCAATCACATTTCGCTTGTAGACATTCAATACCGAAGATGAAGGGGAAAATTCGACTACCGTGATGGGGCCCCGCTGCTCACGGCGTTTTTTTCGTTTTTCTCCAAATCAATTGCAATAGGAAAGACGAAAATAACACAAAATAATAGTGCGCTAAATAAATAAGTAACGTACCTAAATTCGCTCACCTAAACACAATAGTCCAGAAGTAAAATTATTTTATAATAGAAAAATTCAACCGCCATTTTTGAGGAAGCCTGTAAACCGATTTGGACGTTTTAAATTTCTATGGATAGTACTAATCGAATAATATCAAACAGGAAAGAAAATCAATGGGGAATCATCTCTACCAGTTTTTACAAGAAAATTTCAAATTGTTTCATGAAAAATTGTCAAATAATCTTATTTATTAATCGATGAAAGTGTTACATACAAAGGAAACTGGATTGAAATCATAATTGAAGTTGCGATTTAAATCATTCAGCTCAACTTTTTTCACTTTTATTAACTTTAATCACGTGTAATTCATACTGACACTTATGGATCATATTGTATAGTAATATAAATTTTTTTTTAAAAGGATAAATAAAAAATGACTAGAACATTATGAGAACAAAATTTGACGTCAAAATTTTAGTTACTATTTTCTCACACTCCTGTACTACAAATTTCATCCCCTAAAATTTAACTCTCAGCCGCCCCTATTTGTACAAATTTAAAAACTTTTCAATCGTTCAATATCTCTAAAAAAAAATTGTGGTAGTCATCCTTTGCATTTTTTCTTTATCTCTAGTCATTTTCAAAATAATGAGTATTTTATTCAATCTTGCCACAAAAGTTTTTAATTTTTGTTACAAAATTTTTCCAAGAATCATCTCCATTTATTTTACTTCATAGTTTCATGACACTCGAGTAGGTAGTATGATCTAAGATGATTTCCCCTTATAGACAATTCTTTAACTGAATAAATAATGCGTATTATGACAATTTTTTATGAAAAAATTTTGAAATTTTTCTGTAAAAGCTGACAGAGTTGATTCTTCATTGATTTTGTTTTACCGTTTGATAGTACTTGATTAGTACTATCCTTAGAAATTTAAAACGTCCAAATCGGTTTATAAGCTTCTTCAAAAATGGCGGTTGAATTTTACAATTATAAAATAAATTTACTTTTAAAATGACGTGTTCAAGTAAACGAATTTAGGTACGTTACTTACTCATTTAAAGTACTATTACTTAGTGTTATTTTCGTCTTTCCTATTGCAATATTGATTTGGAGAAAAACAAGAAAAAATCTTTTAAGTAGTTTACACGTGGTTCACTTTACCCACATGTACTTTACAGAACCAACAGATATCGGAAAACTAATAGCCCAGCCCAACTACACAACACTGATAGCTTATAAAAATATAAAAATCATCAAAATCTAAAAGTACGAGTTTTTGCATGCTTTCCCTTATGAAACAATTCGACAAAAATATGTATGTACATAAATTATTTTCCATGATATTTTATGAAATGACGACATTAACTTCTACATATAAACATATACATAATATTATGTGAACGGCGAATGCTACTTACACATGCATATAAAAGTTAGCTAAGTGTGTATTTCACACACATTAAATTAGGGTTCCTTAGTACATGCTACAAAGTTCCTTAGTACACGCAGCTGTGCAACCTATGGTATTTTTTAAGGTTTATTATGAAAATAAATAAATTACTTGACAATGTTATTTGCACTAGTGTTACTGAAAAGCCAATTAAGTGATAATTTGATTTCTTAAATCCCTACAAGAATCTCTTTTTAAAAATTTTTTATATCTATTCTAAAATTAATGATTAGTGAGATAGGGCTTAAAATTAGTGCTATTGGACTACCGTTCGTTCTGTATTCTGTACTACTGTCTACTGTTATGTACTGTCGTCTTACGAATTTTTGATCAGATCTTACGCATTTTCGATCAGGTCACGTGACCTGACGCGAATTTAACATTTTTTACCCATTACAAAAAAAGTGTACAACGCCGCTAAAGAAGTTTTCACTTCAAAAATTGTTAAAAGAACCTTAGTTTGATTTTAAGGGATTTTTCTAATGATATACTGCACAATAAAGTACATGGAATTATTTTTGAAATTACTTACGAAAAATAAAAATTTTATTCATTTTTCAACATTTCTCTTAATAATATGAATTTTAATTATATTTCTTAATAAAACATATGATTTTATTTGGTTTTTATACCAATAAATCATACCATATTACTGTCAGTTTTTAGGTATTAATTTGAACAATAATCTTTTTGTCAGCGACGCTATAGCTTTGGGTACTTTCAGGACCCGTCTTGAAACACGGACCAAGGAGTCTAGCATGTGCACAAGTCATTGGGAATAAAATATTTTTTCATCGAAATATTAATAAATTTTATGAAACCCAAAGGCGAAATGAAAGTAAAATAATTTTTTTAAAAAAAATTTTTATTTTTTTTATTATAAATTTGAGGGAGGATATATTTTTATTATGTATTAAATATCGCACTCCCAGGGCATCTTATATTATTCTTATAATTTTTTTATAATTTTTATTATGAATAAAGGTGCACCTAGAGCGTACACGCTGGGACCCGAAAGATGGTGAACTATGCCTGGTCAGGACGAAGTCAGGGGAAACCCTGATGGAGGTCCGTAGCGATTCTGACGTGCAAATCGATCGTCGGAACTGGGTATAGGGGCGAAAGACTAATCGAACCATCTAGTAGCTGGTTCCCTCCGAAGTTTCCCTCAAGATAGCTGGCGTTCATCATTCAACGAGTCTCATCCGGTAAAGCGAATGATTAGAGGCCTTGGGGCCGAAACGACCTCAACCTATTCTCAAACTTTAAATGGGTGAGATCTCTAGCTTGCTTAAAATCATATATTGATTTTATTTTTAATTTTATATATATGTGAAGCTATGAAAATAATATTTTTAATTAAGATAATATTTATGGATCAGAATGCCAAGTGGGCCACTTTTGGTAAGCAGAACTGGCGCTGTGGGATGAACCAAACATAGAGTTAAAGCGCCAAAATCGACGCTTATGGGATACCATGAAAGGTGTTGGTTGCTTAAGACAGCAGGACGGTGGCCATGGAAGTCGGAATCCGCTAAGGAGTGTGTAACAACTCACCTGCCGAAGCAACTAGCCCTGAAAATGGATGGCGCTGAAGCGTCGTGCTTATACTCTATCGTCAATTGTTATTATAGATATTTATTATTTTTATAAAAATTTTTAAATATCATGAAAACTTGGCGAGTAGGAGGGTCGCGATGGTGTGCGCGGAAGGATTGGCCGTGAGGCTGTCTGGAGCCGCCATCGGTGCAGATCTTGGTGGTAGTAGCAAATACTCTAGCGAGGCCCTGGAGGACTGACGTGGAGAAGGGTTTCGTGTGAACAGCCGTTGCACACGAGTCAGTCGATCCTAAGCCCTAGGTGAAAACCGATGTTAATGTTGATGTGTTTTAATAAATTATATAATTATTTTTATAAATAATTATTATTTAAAATAATAAAATTTTATAAAATAAATAAATAAATAATAAATAATTACATCCATTGGGCGAAAGGGAAACCGGTTCCTATTCCGGTACCCGGCAGCGGAACCGTATATAAGTCGGGCCCTCATTCACATTATATATGTGTATATGAGTGTTCGTCGGGGTAACCCAAAGAGGCCTGGAGACGCCGTCGGAAGATCCAGGAAGAGTTTTCTTTTCTGCATGAGCGCTCGAGTTCCCTGGAATCCTCTAGCAGGGCGATAGGGTTTGGAACGCGAAGAGCACCGCAGTTGCGGCGGTGTCTGGATCATTCCCTCGGACCTTGAAAATCCAGGTGAGGGCCACATGGAGGTGTCGCGCCGGTTCGTACCCATATCCGCAGCAGGTCTCCAAGGTGAAGAGCCTCTAGTCGATAGAATAATGTAGGTAAGGGAAGTCGGCAAATTAGATCCGTAACTTCGGGATAAGGATTGGCTCTGAGGACCGGGGCGTGTCGGGCTTGATTGGGATGTAGGTTATGGCTAACGTGCCGGGCCTGGGTGAGGTGATACCATATTACCTACTAAATGTTATACATATGTTTTGTAAATTTTATTTATTAAAATAATAAATAATTATAATGTGTGTATTTATGTATTATATAGAACAATTATT